>WIGO01000150.1:0-103034 GCA_014235945.1 Colletotrichum plurivorum
TCCGGTGGTGGTCACATGCTCACCCACGTGACCCGCATCGTCCCTTGATCCCGTTGAATGTGCCGCATCATCCCACACTAGGCTTCTTCCTCTAGGCTTCCAGGTTCTTACCTAGGTACCTAGTAGATAGGAACGGAGCGGGCTCCTCTTTGGCAGACCATGACTACCTAGGTAACTTCCCTCAATGATAGTGTATCAGTGCGGTCTTGGTCCTGAAGAAAAGGTACTGCTGACGTGGGTCTTTTACCTTTCTGGGCAGTAAGTAGCCAGAGTACATATCTAGGTACCTAGGCATGATGTAGTGGCATCAACAGGCAACGGCGCCCACCCAGGTACCTCGTCGTATGATGCGACTTCCATGTCCATGAGCGGGCAGGGACGTTTCGTGACGTTGCGCCACCAACAGTCTAGGTTTTCTCAGATGGGGTACGGAGATACATGTGTGTCAGGCAAAAAGGTACGTAGAACAGACCAGAATGTCGTGGAAGAAACGAGAGGCTTACAAGCAGGAAAGAAAGAAAGGAGGGATACGTTTGAGACTGCCTTGGAAAGGGGCGAGAGAGGGGGTTCAGCAGAGAGCGTGAGAGCACTGAAGCGATCGACGTCGGGAGGGGATTCGAGGTTTCGCGGAGCGAAGAGGGAGATGTTGGCCCGCGAAGTTGACGAAGGAGAGTGACAAAGTGAAAGCGAAAGATCATTTTGATGGATGGCCTACGTGCGAGGCGGTCGTTCCGATGATTGCGCACCGTGTCTCCACGGGTCGAGCATTGGAGAGCTGCCTTGAGAACTCCCTCCCAACTCTCGCCGCCTCGTGGCTTCGAAGATTCTCTCGCTCCACGTCTGAACAGGCACAGTACAGGAAAGCCATGTCCGATCAGAGTTTTCCACTGAGAGATGACGAGAAAAAGCCTGACGAAGCCCTGGTCACGGGGACCATCAGGGAAAAACAAGAGAGACACCTTTGTGGCTGGTTCTGGGCCGACGTAAATACTGCGATTCCCTCCCCACCGTCCAGTTGAATCTTTTCCTTCCATCCATCTCCTTGCCAGCTCCCACACAGTCTTTCTCTCTCTTGGTTGCCAGACACAGCAACCGTCTTCCCTCTTCCACCAGAGCATGGGGCCGACCGGCTATCACACCAACCCAACACCCGAGGACCCAACGCGAGGATCCGAACAGCGCGTACACTGACAATTAATCCCCCTTCCCCCTTCCCCCTCCCCTCTCTGAAATGGCAGAACAGGGAGAGGCCCCTACGAAGACATGCCTGCGAATCCGGCCAGCCCCCGAGATGTCATGTTCGTCACAGGTCATGTTCGTAAGTGAGACCGGCTTTTCCTGAGCGACCGGGCCCCGAGGCGTACGTTGCGAAGCTGGTTATTCTTCAGCGATCGGCTTCGGGTGTACGAATGAAGAGGAGCGTGCTCCTTTTCATCTCCTTTTCGCTGTCCTCTTCTTCATCCCACTAGACACGCTAGTGAAGACAATGAAAAGGTATGTCAATTCCAACTTGTGGAAGAGCGAAAAGCAATCAAAAATTGTCCACGTCCGCCTCCGCCGAATGGCGGAACCGACAATGCCCCCGGGCAAACACGTCGGTGAGACCGGCTATTCTTGAGCCATCGGGCCCCGCGGGATGTGAGTATGAAGAGAAAAAGAGAAGTTCGAAGATGGGGGGAGATGGGAGGGGATTTTATACCCTCGGGGACGGGGAGGGCGGCTCGCAATCGACACTCGCGAGCGCTCCTCCCCGTTGTCTCCTCGTCGGGATGTCTTCTCCAGATGGGCAGGTTGCTTCTGCCGCATGTACGTCGCCTCAACTGACAGTGTTTTGGCGGAAAGAGCTGACGTTGGAAGGTGCCCGTTCGTCATCTCGCGGCAGAAGGCCCTGAGCGGTTCGACGCCCGAACTTCGACTCGGGAAACAGGCAGGGAGGGATGTAAACGGCCGCGAAAGCGAAACAGCGGAGCGCAGACACGGAAGTCGCGGCCGTTTCCATCCCTCTCTGCCTGCTTTCCATGGGCGCAAGATCATGGGGAGAGAGAAAGGTACGAACCCGCAAGCCAGCATCTTCGCCCGCTTCAGCTCAACTGACAGAGAAGGCGAAGCCCGAGGAGAGACTTGAGACTTCCCGAGTATCCAGGCTCGGGAAAGATGTGAGACGAGCCTGGCGGCCCCTTCCCCCGTGCCCGTCAACAACGCCAGGCTCCGAAGGCAAGGCGGTATGGTATGCCGTCTTGTTCTTTGCTCTCTCTCCTCTCTCTCTTTCTCTCTCTCCTTCTCTCTCCCCTTCTCTCTCTCCTTCTCTCTCTCCTTCTCTCTCTCCTTCTCTCTCCCCTCCTCTCTCCCCTCCTCTCTCCCCTCCTCTCTCCCCTCCTCTCTCCCCTCCTCTCTCCCCTCCTTTCTTTTCCACTCTCTCTTTTCCCTTCTCTTTCTTCTTACTTTTTATTCCTTTTTTTCTCCTCTTTCTTCTTGTTGGTTTACCAGGGGTAAACACATCTCGCACGAGAGGTTTGTAAGTGAAGCAAAACACGTAGTTTCGTATTAGATCTCGAGGGTTGCTTGTAGGTAGGAAGGTTGGTAGGCGGAGCCCGATCCGTGGAGGAGGATAATATCCGAGCTGTTATCGGTCGTATCGCGTTATCGATAAGACCTTACGCCATCCTCCATGGATTGACAATGAGGGCTCCCCATCTCGGGCGCCATGGTGCCATGAGCCACAGTAGCCCACGGCTACTGTAGGCCATAGGACTTAGCCATGGGCATCCCTTCTACCTAATATTCCGACACTTCTTCTTTCTCCCTTCTCTTCCTCTCCTCTCTTCTCCTCTTCTTTCGTCTCTCCTCTCCCTCTATCTCTTTCCCCTTTTCCCCTGTCGGCCTGGTATTACACTACCACCAGGTCCGATAGTCTTTCAATGTCGGCCTGGTATTACACTCCCTCCAGTTCCGACGGTCTTCGGACCAATCAATTTTTGGAACCTTTTTAGTCCGGCCTGGTATTACACTGCCTCCAGGTTGGACCTACCAGCTTCGCTGGGAACCGCACAAAGGCTTGGTGCCTTCTCGAAAGCCGGGGAAGTGATGACTAATATGCCCATGGCGATTTGTCATCTCAGCTTGGGAAGTCGAAGAGCTGTGGAAGGGACCGACCGAATGACGGGTCGGAGCCTTCCCAATGGAAGGACAGGTACGTAGTCGACGATGAGGTCCAGTGTCTCGACACCAGGGCAGGAGCGGCAGGTGATGAAGAGCCTCCCTTCGAATGACTTCCTGTAGATGTGACGTAGCTTTCTCTTTCCCTCTAGATGCCCGAACCGAGAGATGGAATCCCATCGAAAGGAACCTGCCGCCTAAGTACCTAGGTAGACAAACCCCAAGGCCTTCTCCTCTCCTCTTGCCTTCTCCTCTCCTCTTGCCTTCTCCTCTCCTCTTGCCTTCTCCTCTCCTCTTGCCTTCTCCTGTCTTCCGCTTTCTCTTCCATCGTCGTTCTGTCTTCCTAGGTGCCTTCCCCCACGTCCTCCTTAATGCCCGTTTTGCTGGGTCACGCGCGATGTGCCTTCCGTGAATCACTTTTGCAGAGGAGGAAGGGAGCCGGATGAGAAGGGATAGATTTCATGCCTTCAAAGTCAGGTTCGCTGCAGGAAACGGTGTCAGACGGAAATGCACTCTCCACCCAAGCTACAAAAGTTGCACATCATCAACGTCGCGTCGCAGTGATTGCTCGTGCTGAGGATTGGTATCTACCACCGCCACCCAGACCTCAAAGCCTTCGCGATAGCTTCCTCCTGTCGGACGGGGTACGAGACCAAGAGCCAGGGCCAGAAGTGTGAGGGAAGGAAGATACGCGCCCCGCCCCTGTGTTTCCCTTGCTCGACCCTGATGGCCACTGTCCCGACCTCTCATTGTCTGCACTGTCCTGCAGCATAGGTTATCGTCGCTGCCGCCGGGAAAACATCGGGCGGGCTGACGTGCCGACCGCGATGCCTTCGGGATGAATGACGGCCGCACGATTGACGAATTCGTGCTGATGTGCATCGCAGCCTCTCAAGTAATTAAACACCCATGTCCCGAAGACACGTCCCCCTGTCGCTTGTTCCTGATAATCAAGCGATGTCATCCGTAACGTGCACACGGACACGGGCACTACTGCTAGGTACCGTAGCCGGGGTTTCGGGTATCGGAACGGAGGAAAAAGATACGCCGCGGACGCTAGTACGATCGTGAGAGTGGTGCAAACTGGAGCAAAAAGTTGTCGCAAAACGTCCGGATGGTAAAACAATGCGAAGCTGCCAACACTGTGGATCGAACACAGGATCCCCGCATTACAAGTGCGATGCCTTACCACTTGGCCATGCTGGCGGATAACAAATTTGGATACAATTTGTCATCAAGTAGCTCTGATGTGGACCATGCTGAGTAAGATGCAGCGATCTTCCGGACTTCTCACCTTTCCTCCCCTCCCTGTCAAGGGTGAAGAACGTCTATCGACAACGCTCAACTATACAAAACACGTTTTGTGATCTGGCTCGACTGTTAAAAATAGGAATCTTTCTCAAGACAGTGTCATATCCCATTCAGTCTTGTGGATCTCGTCATGGCTCTTGACAAAATTGACGAAGCAGCTTAAAGGTTCCCCCTCCCCTCGTCGGGCTTGTTGTTTTCAAGCTTTCCGGTCCCAAGCTTCATGCAGCGTGTACCACCTTGCAGATGATTTACTGTTGTAAGAACTGCAGACAATTAGTCGCGAAACGGTCTGGGTATTCGGACGCAATCTCAGAAGACCACTATGCTAGACGATGGGTATCTGTACATCAACCACCGCAGCCGCGCAGTTGGCCCGAGTACCTAGCCAGCTGAACCAGACACGATGGGAGATCGTCAAGTAAGCTTATGGAGTTACCCATGGCAATATGCGGCACGGGGATGAAAATCTTCAATTGACATCTATTTGTGAAAAGCATTTCTGCCAAAGTAACTACGATTAACAAAGTGGTGTCATATACTTGACAACTACCTAGTCACAAGAATCTGCATCCGCCATTTCACACCCAACCGCATTTGCCCAGGTACAAGGCCACAATTATTCCGACAAACCTCAACACCCAACCGTCTCGTGCTGAAGCGAGGCAAGATCTCAGCCAGCTCAATGTCCCAGCAATAACTCCCAGCCGTTGACAAGAGATATCTCCGAAGACTCAAAGTCGTCTCAGGCACTTAGTGGTGAGAGCCCTTGCCGTTGCAGTAAGGAATAGGGTAGTTCTTGTTCGCGCAGAGGCGGAAGACGCCCGTGACCCAGTTCATGCCGCCGTAGGTCTGGCTCGTGTGGGTGGTAGACTGCCAGTTCTCCTTCGTCCCGCCGCCCGTGCCGCACGAGCTGTACGCGGTGCCGTACATGCGGTGGACGTAGGGCTGGCTGACGATGACGCCGTACTGTCCGGTGGGGACGGTGTAGGTGATGGTGGTGGTGTCGCTGGTGGTCCAGGTCGTCTGGTAGTCGATCTTGAGGCTGACGGAGAGACCCTCGGCGGAGATCCCGGCAGTCTCCCCGATGGTGATGGAGTTGGCGACCTGGTAGCCGCGTGCGACAGCGATGGTCACGGGAGCCTGCTGGGCTCCGATGACGGGGGAGATCTGGACGTCCCAGTCGAGGAAGTTTTGCTGGAGGGTGATCTCGTACTCGACGTTGCGTCCGTCACAGTCCCTGGCCTCGAGGGACGGCGGGGCATCGGGGAGGCCGCGAGCCTTGACCCCGTCACCGCCGTAGACCAGAGTGCCGGCGTCGGTGAGGTTCTGGAAATCGGCTTCCTTGATGACCTTGTATTCGCCGTTGACGCCGTACAGAACAACGTCGTCGTGGGCGAGGTCCAAGGACGAGATGGATGACAGGAGGTTCTCAACGGCGCCCTTGGCGGCATCGGGAGCAGGCGCAGCCGCGGCAAGCGCGAAGAGGGCGAAGGGGGCCGTGAATCTCATTGTCGGGATGAAGAGCACCTTGGAAGGATACTGCGGTAAAATTGAGGAGCTGGAGAAGGTGTGCTTGAGCTTGACTGAGTCTCTGGTCAACTTGGCAGACTGGGAGAGGCTTCAGCATTGTATTTATATTCCCTGGAAGTACATGAGGTCGGTTTCAGTCCCGCTTCCCTCTGTGCTGTTGACGAGGACTTTGCATCCCCGTTGTGGCAACCACGTGCTGGAACTTTTGACTACACGAACCACAACTACAAGAGCTACAATTAGCTGTTGCATCCGTTATCTGTTTGTTTTCGGAAACAATCAATAAGATGTTAGGGAGAGTGGCTAGTTCCAGCCTCGGACGAGTCATTCGAAAACTTGAACAACCGCATTTTCGATGGTGAGAATGGCTCCGGATACTGCTGATCAATTTCTCCAAGTAGAGGTCTGATATCCAGATAGCTAATCAGATGCGGTATATTGGTTGGGGCCTTAGCTCCATCTACACCTGTTTAACCTAAATTGCACTTCCTACCTCTGTGCGTATTGTTCACATACGAGAGCTTCGCATCTTCGGAAGTCAACAACGCTACGAGTCAGTTGCGCTCCGCTTGGATGCCGTGATCACATTGATGACCATTCACAACAAGTCCAGGCCTGGCCAGGAAAATTAAGTCTAACTGCTTACAATGATCAAGTCACCACGTGCCCCCAGATGTTGAACAAGACAGGAATAACTCTGCGTAGATAACTAAAACCTCTGACTCGGTAGAATCACACGACTAAGATGGGAACAATCCAGCAGACTGGATCTTATCCGTTTCAACTCAGATCTTCATTGTCCAGTGGAGTCAAAGCGGATTCTGAGGCCGTCGAGCGGGTTCCGAGAGTGTCGTTCTCGCCCAGAGCTGACCGCTTTTCTGTTGCAATTCGGCATCTTCCAGCCGACTCGACGGGAGAGAAACATTTGATGGCCCCGACTCATGAACCACACCCTGGTGTACAGTGGCCCTTCAATTTAAACGGCTTGAATCAATACGAGCTCGTGATAAGGAGAAGGTAGTCAGTTCCCAATGGGAAGGTGGTGACAGCAAGTCCGTACAGAGTCTTGTTATAAAGCCAAAGTGATACCTTCTGAAGCCGATACGCCTCCAAGTTCTCAGACATTTCGCAGACTTTCACCAGGCTCCGGACTTGTCTGAATATTCCATTCTACTCGCGTCACCTCGCAACCTCAGTTACATCCAACTTCCAAATGCACTTTCACTCTTCTGCCTTGGCGACTGTCGCCTTCCTTGTCCTCTCTGCGTAAGTTCTCAAACCCGCCGTCGGCCATCTTGGCCAGTCATTGCAGACGTATGAATGCTGCTGGGTCGTGGCTAATATCTGAGCCATCTCTAGCGAGGCAAGATGGCACTATTCGTGCACTTGCCACAACGGCGGAAGCTACATCTGGCGCATCACCAGCAACGCTTGTTCTTCCTACAACTCCTACATCTTCAAGACGGTACGTGAATCAAGCTCATCTTCGAACCTAGGTTCTTCCGCTGACGTTTGCTTCACCAGTGGCCTGATAGCCAGAACTCTGTGAGATACGACACTCCGAGCGGACGGGTGAGTAATCGCTTCCCCAAGCGCCGTACGATCATGGCATACAGTGTTGCGAAACGAACTGTCAGCTGACACATGGTCCCAGTGCACCTCGGTCGGTCCTGGCGGCAACGTCATCGACGGCGACACGATGGAGAGGCTTTGCAAGGAGAGTAAGTGGCATTCCCGCACAACTTTCTTATTCCCGCCGAGCACCACTGACGATACCCTTTTGTCTACTTGCAGCGGCCCAGAACGGCTTTCCGTGCGCGAACAACAATGCCCACACCTGTTTCGCTGATCCCGACTCTGTTTCGTCGTGGTGCGACTAGACTGGAGGCATGACGACGATGTAGTGATGAGAAGTTGAATAGGTTGGACTTGACGGTGATAACGCAGTAATAAAACAAGAGACGGCTTGTCTGTCTTCGGAAACGGCGGCACTGACATAGTTTGTGTGATATGTTGTTGGTGTTGTTGTTTGTTGTGATTGATGTTGAGGTCTACTGTCACGGACAACGGGTGGGAGAGTATCTCCGCAGTATGTAAGCCTATCAAAGCCACCAGACTTCGTATTGAATAATCGGGCCATGCATTCAGCTCATGCCCAACTGAGGGATTCTTTCACATAGCGGGGTATATGCAGAAGGTGTGACTACTGCCTGGGACGAGGCGGCGTTTGATTACACAAGTGGGATCTACGGGCGCTGGAAACCACAGACAGCAGGTAGCGCTTAAGGGGGTTGTAATAGTGGTAATAAGAAGGAGCTGGAGAGAATCTTCCTCAGAATATCATCTTCCATCCAGTCTTGCGAATCTCGCCCTGGCTCTTTCGGAAGCATAACAGTAGATTGAAGAAGCAGCAGAAAAGGTTCCATCCCCTCGTCGGCATTGTTCTTGTCAAGCTTTCTCCCCATATGGCGTGTAACAAATTGCAGAATATTCTTTGTTGAGGACGCAGCCACTTAGTCAGGGGTAACCGGGAGGCGCCAACTTTTCTGTAAGCGTTGGCGTGGCGCGCGGCGCACACAATCGAACTCCCGCCAGTCCGCCCTTCCCCCTATATCTACCTTGCCATCTCATATTTACTCTCGGGAAGAGCGCACTTCATTCATTCTTATCCATACCCGAGACCCTACACTGCCGTCGCCATGTCGCCTGAGCCAGCGCTCTCCAAGCTGCCCCCGGAGCTCCTCCTGCACATTGCATCCTTCTTACGACCCCAACTAGAGGAGGCAAAGACGGCTGGCGTCCCTCGTCTAGCACTGGGGAAACTACAGAAATCGCGAGCCGCGCTGTTCAATTACGTAAACACATGCAGACGGTTCAAGGATGTCCTCGACGCCCACGTTTACCACACGGTCGTTATCGAACAGCCGCGCAGCCAAGAATCGAACGAGGCCATGGACTTCCTGGATATATTGAACCGGCGACCCGTTGTCCGAGGCTGGGTCAAGGAGCTGCTTCTCGTTCTTTACTCGGGGACGAATTGTTACACCATTTTGTCCGGCAGCCAAACTTCGCTGCTGGCACGTCTGGCGGACGAGGCCCGAATACAGCTACTGGATGAGCGCAAGATGCTACAGCCCGCGAGCAGATTGCTCTTTGACAAGCGGACCTACGCAAGTGGTACCTGCTACTACAACGAGGTTCGCCTCGCCGTGCTTGCTTCCGTTCTTATCAGGATCCTCCCGGGCATCCGAAATCTGTCCTTGTCCTCGTCTGTCTATATCATGAATAAGATGGACTTTATCCTGCACTCCCCCAACCCCCGCCCCGAAGACAAATGGTGGCCGGAAGCCACGGCGCCGACGTCCTTTGCGGTGTGCGACGATCCTAGAACCCGTGGGCCGTTCGACGTAGCGCAAGTTGGCCTCTTCTGCCTGAGAGGAATGGGCCAGGGAGCGTCACATCTCTCCATACAGGGGCTGGACATCGTACTCCCGCCGCTGAACAAGCTGCCCGACCTTGAGTTCACCACGACGACGTCCCTCTGCCTTAAGGACCTCTGCATGGATCTCTCGAAGCTGCGCGACCTCCTGCTCCTGTTTCCTTACCTGGAAACCTTCAAGTACTTCTATAGCAGAGACAGCTTTTCAGCTACCGCGACGAATCCGATCACGCCCCTGGACGCGCTTCGGAGGAGCCACCCGCGGCAGGGGCTGCGGACGCTCTGCATTGATGTGACACTTCTTTTCCCAACCACAAAGGAGTGTGCCTACGACACGTTCCAGGACTTCCGCGGCCTCGAGAACCTATGGATCTCCTCCAGTGACATCTACAGCACCCACCAGCCTGTCTCGGACGGGACCCCGGCCGCGCCGGGAGAGGAGACCTTGCTGCAGACCCTGCCAAGCTCTCTGAAGCGGCTGCACGTAGCCGGACATCAGGAGGCCGTTTGCCACGATATGTGGTGGCTCGCGCAGAACTGCAGGGACCAAGGGCTGCATCGGCTCGAGGAGGTTGCGTACGGGAATGCAGGACCTATGGAATGGGGCAAGAGACCTTCCGCCGCTGATGAAGCCTTTGCAAGGATTGGCGTGCGGTCCTCTCGGGACGTGGGAAACCCGGCCCTCTGGTAGAGACTTATGGTAACCAGGTCGCGGCATAAAGGTCATTGGCTCTCCTTGATTGGGCGGGACATTCAGAGCAGGGAGAGAACGAGACAGATGGAGGGATATCTGTCTTGATTTACATACGAAATAGAGTTGGATGAGCTTGGCAGACCCTAGGGCCGCGTTCTGTCCGTTTGCCATCCTCACCACGAGATCGACGAGCAATTCCATAGAGCCAATTTTGATGTTTGCCAACCCAAAACCGCAGTTTTTGTCGTGAAGCGCCCGATTTGAACCTCTTCAGTGTTTTCTCCGCGTTCCCTTGCGAACTCCTCAGAGACTTCAAGGTCATTTCGGGTTGCACAGAGTGTGAAAAATAGGGTTCAGGCAACCTCGATGTGGTATTCCACATGTGGGTTTGCATCGATCGTGAATGGCGCCGCCACAACATCAAAGTAGGTATGCTGTACTTTTTCAAATGAACACAAGCCCCGGCAGGAATTTTTTTATTTTGAAAGACAGATTCTTCCGCCGTAATTAAGTGCCCGCCCATCTTCCCTGAGGATTCAGTCTTCCTTCGGTTCGCATCATTCTCACTCCAACCAACGCGGTCTTGATATTCACCTTCAATATCGCCATTGACACTTCTCCTCCGTCACCAGCTTCAAAACCTCAATCAACAGCTCTTCATCATGGCCTCTCTCGTAAAACTGCCCCGCGAGCTGCTTCTTGACATCGCAGAGCGCATCCGCGATGACGCTCCCGCCAAAGCCGACATCATGGAATGGGACGAACGCCACGCTCAGAACCAAAAGTCGCTCACCAGCATGTCTTGCGTGTGTAAGGGGCTCCGGGACTCCCTCTTCGACAAAGTCTTCCGCTCTGTCGTCGTCAGCTCGCCGGGGGCTCTGCTGTCCCTCCTGGGCCTCCTCCACGACCGACCCGAGATCCGTGACAAGATCCTCCGACTCCGCCTCCGGGTCCCGCCGTCCAAGGTGGAAGACGACGACCCCAGCGTAGACATATCAGAGATGCAGGCGATCGGGACCTGGGCGCTTGAGTGGGGCATCCAGATGTCCCTGGACTTCATGAACGACAACGATTTCGTCGAGGCCAGGCGCGCCGATAGGTGGCTTAAATACGACTGGGTCGATGAGACGTGCATCAGCTTTTCCGCCAGATTGCTTTTATGTCTCCTGCCTCGCGTCAGAGACGTCTTGCTCTCAACAAATTGCGGCGTCTTCGACGACGTGTTCCAGGAACTGACGTGGGCACACGGCTACGAATCCTTAGAGGAGGCCCCAGACGGTTCCTCGGCCGACGTCGTTAATCGACGCATCTTGCCAGATCTCTGCTCTCTTAATTTTTTGAATACGCACATGAATGAACGGCTCGACCGGGAGGAGCTGAGATATCCGACGAGCAGTGAACGAGCCCTCAGCATAGCAACAGTCTCACGGGCTGTTTCTGAAGTGCACCTTAACGGATTGTACTTGTTCGACAACACCTTGGTGGATGAGATCAATTGCGACCACATCTCGAGACTCAGCCTGGTCAACGTCGAGTTTAATAGCGGCCAGGAGGGGTTCACCAACTTCGTGCAGTGCTTCAAGAACCTCTCGACGTTCATGTTCTTCACCTGCAACCCCCATGACAGAAACGAACAGCTCCACGAATCGTTCATCACCCCGAGGCAAGCCATCGAGGGGCTAGGAGCGATCTCGATAGGCATCCGCACGCTTTGCCTCAAGGTGTATCGCCCCGGCTTCGACGACGGAGATTTCTGCATCCAGACCCTGGAGGACTTCATCAGCCTAGAGAACCTCTACATCGATGCAGAGGCCCTGGCTGTCTCGAGACTGTCCGGGCGTTTCCATCAGCACAGCAACAGCGACGAGCAGGAGGGAGACGAAGACAACGAATCCGGAGACGAGGATGCGGACGAGAAGGACGAAAAGGACGGCGAATGCGACAAATACGACGAACGATGTCTCTTTTGCCGCTGCGACGAGCGCGAACCTTGGGAGAAAGCCCTGTATCGGTGCAAGGCGATCGATACATTACCTTTGTCTGTCAAGCGCCTCCACATCCCGGAAAGCGACTACCCTACAAGCCTGACGTTCCACAGGGTAAGCCAGATGGAACACAGCTTAAGTCGGCTTGTTTCGGGTGGTAGACCTGGCATGGCGTTGGAGGAGCTGGCGGTTGACTGCTGCTTTGAGGGATCTTGCGAAGGAGACCGCGAGACATTTGAGAGGTCGGGGATTCGGCATACTCTGTGGGCAGATGAGGACCCTGAGGCGTGGTAGGCGGACTTATCTCTTCTGCTAGTAATTAAAAAGGTTGAAGTTTATGAAAAATCCGTTTTCATCTCTCAGAGTATTTCACATAAAAGGTGTAATTTAGGTATGAAGATTTTCTTTTTCTTTTCCTTCCAAGAATAAGTTCTCTCCCAGTACACATCACATTGATCTTCCGCTTTATATCGGGTTTGATACCTTCGATCTTCTGTGAATTACAATCTCCTAGCCTCAAAAACGCCCAGTTCGCCATTCACCCTTCACCCCTCTCGCCGTCCGTCACCTCTGTTCGCCGTCCGCCGGGAGCAATAGAACCATGGCGAAGCTAACCAACCTGCCTCCTGAGCTGTTGTTCGAGATTTCCTCGCATCTGAGACCCGCCCCAGGCTTCACAAAGCGTCGAATATGGGATCAACGGTTGGAAACCTGGCCCGGGCAAGCGGAGCCTGAGCCAGATCATTTGACCAGCCTGTCCTGTACATGCAAGCAGCTGAGAAACGTCCTGTTCCCGCGGGCTGTCTTTCATTCCGTCGTCCTGTGCGGTCCCGGCTCGTTCGGCAGGCTTCTGGCGCTCGTGAGGACCATTTGTCGGCGGCCCGACTTGATGATAGGCAGCGCCATTCGCAGCCTGTACCTCGGGGTCTTCCCGCTCCCGGACGAACTGCCTTCCGACATGTGGCACCATATCGCGGAGTTGGAGGCGTGTGGCGCGGACCTGGGTTTCCACGCGAGCGATGCCTTGCTGGCCGAGCTGGAACACGGGATTCCGCTCCCCAATCCAGGGGATATTGACGATCATGCTCATGAAGACGACGAATACGGCGAAGACGACAACGACGACTATATATCTTTCGACTACGAAGATCTCCATAGTGATGATGAGGTTGAAATGGACGATCAAAACAAACATGATGCCGAGTACGGTGGTGACAATGATAATGGCCGGATAGCCAGCTGGGGAAAACAGGACGCGATCACAGTCGCCTGTTCAATGCTGCTTTTGAACCTGCCGAAAGTCAAGAAGCTCGGGATCTTCTCGTCCCCGGGCGTCGTGAGCGACATCCCCAGCCTCCTGCGCGTTTTCGGCGCGGCCCAGGGGCGCGCGGACGAACTCCTTCCGGCCCTCGAGTCCCTCGCCGTGGCGGTCGCGCTGCAAAGCTCAGACCCGTATAGGAACGCAGAAGAGTACTACATGTACGATGATGTGGTATCGAAAATGTCTGACGTCATGAGGCCGGCGCGCGAGCTGTTCGTCAGTAAAATGCAGGTCAGCTGCGCCCCGGGGCGCGGTTTCTGGTCGACGCTGCCGAGGCTCGAACATCTCAGCGCGCTCACCCTCTCAGACGTGCCGGTCAACTCCGGGTTCACCGCGGCTCTTAGAAGCTTCGACAACCTGTCCAAGTTCGTGTACGTCATTGACACCGAGTCCAACCTGAGCAGGCACGACCCCGAATTCGTCTCCGGGAGGCGCATCGTCGAAGCCCTCGCGGAGAAAAGCTCACATGCTCTTCGCACGTTGTGTATTTGCGTTGGGGCTAAAACATGGAGCTTGGATCCTTGCCCCCGGCTTTTGGAGGACGATTGCATCAGGAGTTTGGAGAACTTCGTCAACCTCGAGAACCTCTGGATAAATTCCAATGAATTCCACTACCTGACGACAGAGCCGTTGTCGCATGCCGGGACGAACGACACGGACCAGGAACAAAGAAACAGCCTGCTCATGACCCTCCCGCCGTCTTTGAAGTGTCTTCACATCTGGAACGCACCGGGCATCCTCAAGTTGACTTTGTTCTGGCTCGCTGCGCACTGCAAGCCTGGTAAAATGCTGGATGAAGTGGTACTGGGACGCTATGAGGGCCAAGAAGATTTGTCGCCGCTCTACGAGGCTTTTAGGGAGGTTGGTGTCCGTGCTTCCACGGACGTGAACGAGTATCCCGAGTTGTGGTAGGCAGTCAGTTGAACGGGACTCAGCCTGTTGGTTTTGGGAAGGGTTGGCTCGGTAAATTGCGCAGAAGAAATGTCGCACTAAAAAGCAACGCTACTGATCGGTACGTTCGACAATTACACCTTTATACTTGGGGTAAAAGTGCCTCCATTATGAGGAGGAATCAATCGACGCGTGGATCCGTTGAATTTCGAGACCCTTGATGTTTGCTGTGTTTTTGAGTGTTCCCACAAGGACAGCAGCGACGATAGTAAAAGCAATGGCAGCAATGGCGGACACCAGCTACTAATAACAGCGGCGGACAATAGCGACGACAGAGATTCTACTAGGTACGCAGAGAATAATGTCAACATTGAGTAGCAGTATCGGGAAGGGAGCTATGGTAGGCAGTCCTTCTTAGAGAATAATTGGCCGTCACCGAGTAGCTGACCGAAAAACACGAGCTAGGCATGAACGTGACTGCGACAAATTCCGTGTTTACTCAATACAACATCCTGAGTTCACTAACTACAACATCTTGGCCCCGTCATAGTCTCCTTGCATCCCGCAAATTTCATGTCTCGCCGCACAACCCCAAAAGATCAATCAAACCATGAAGCTACCACATGACGGGCTCGTCATCCACTCGGCGCAGAGCTTTGATCCCAGCGTTCTCGAAGAGATCGTACGGGTAATGGCCGGAACTTGGCATCTCGAAGGCGATCTCCCTGAGGTTGGTGTTATGCAAAGCCAGCCACTCCAGGTCTTCCATGAGGACCCTCGACCTGTTCGTCAGAGCCGGCAAGGTGGAGCCTCGTGCCTTCGGATTGGTCTCTAGCCCCCCACTGGTGTTCATCATTCCACGAGGGCGCGATCCTCTGCCGTTGAGCACGGCAGATGTCATGGATCATGGGGGTGGTTGTTCACGGCGTTGACGGGCGGATTAAGCGTTGCTGCAGTCTGAATTCCGAGCTGCCTCATTCAGCAGCCGGGGTCGCCGGTATGCAACTCGGAGAGTTGGGTTGACCCGTCTCGGGTAGTTTTTAACAGTACTCTTTTTAGTAACCAGATAAGATATCTATTACTCGGGTGATTCATTGTCATATGTCCATGCCAACCTCGACCTTGAGTGACTTGTACTCTAACATGTGCCCTTGAGGTATCTGTTGAGACGTCAGGTAATAAGTGACTCGGCTGAGCCTATTATCAGTGGACGAGGGTTAGAATCAAAGCGACAATACATTAATCATCAGCGTAGGTCCACGTCAACCTCCAGCTTGGTGCTGAAGGACAGACCTTAGTCTTGCGATCTTGGGAGGCCTCCCCCCTTTTCCGAAAGGCATGCGTTCTTTTTCTGATACTGATAACGGCACTTCGATATCATGCTAGCTGCCTTGAGCTTTGAGTCACAAAGCTCTGCATCTAGTGAGGTTCATGACATGATTCTCCGCCGCAACAGTGGGAGCCCTAGAGGGAGCCAAGACCCTCTACTTGGACTGAATCCTTCCTTCTATTTAACCGCCGGACGGAGAAGCCGAGAAGGTAACAAAGGTGAGTTATCGCATTGAAACAGGTCATCGGCTTAACTCTGTCCGCTAGAGTAGCGGGTTCTAGAAGGGGTCAGTCGTAAATAAGAGCTTTTCATTTGTTCTGCTTGTTTCTCATCGCCACTTCTACCTGTATTGGTTTTCTAGGCAGAGGGGACAATGCAACGTTGACGATTCTTGGCTTCCTCGACTCTTGGCTGCCTCCCACTGGGTATTCAATTCAGCGTTTTGACGTTACTGAGAATCCTTCAATGGATATGTACAAGACCTGTTTCCTCTTCGCCTAGGCTTGGCGCTTATGAGCTAACACGATTAGGGGAGGTGCCGTGTTCGGAGGATGTTGAACCATGCGGACCTCAGAGGGTACGTCAGGGGGGGACAAAAGTCCCAAAGTCTTCTGTGTAAAGGCATTGTTAATTTCCAGCACCAACGGCGATGGCTTCAATCACTATAAGAGTCGAGAGAGAAGCTACGTCTAAGTTGTCTGTTTCTTTCAGCATCTCATTGCGAACTTGCATCGGTCGATCTTTGTAGACGCAGACAACAAACTTTCAATCATGGTAAGCAGCTCTGCCACCCAGTCTCTGCCAAAAATCTCTCCTGCGATACGTTGGTACTAACCATGATCTCCAGCGTTTCTCAACACTCGTCTCCGGCCTCGCGGCCTTCTCCCTGGGAGCCAACGCTGTCGCCGTCCCGTCCGACCAGCACTTCGACCCCGCCATCCCGTCCGACCAGGACTTTGGTCCTATCGTCAACATCACCGGGGACGGAAGCAGCCTCGCGGCTCGCCAGACCGTCTGGGACGAGTGGAGCTGCTATGCCGGCGGCAACGGCGGCGGCCACCAGGCCCTCCGCAACATCCACGCGGGCTTCAACCGCATGTTCGGCAACCCCCGCCTGACGGCTGCGTCCGGGCAGTGCTACATGACCTCCTGCGGCGGCCACTACTTTGCCTGGTGCAACGACGCCGGCGTAACGGTTAGTCAAGAATTCAAGAGCCTTCGTTTGCGGGGGGTCATCTGACTGACGACGAATCCAGGCCACTGAGGTCTCCAACGCCCGCAACCGCGCCAGGGACTCCAACCCCGGGAACGGATCCAACTGCAGGTACCGCAGCTACAACGAGCTTTACAAGAGCTACTTCTACGGCACTGGAGACGGCTCTCGCCTCTATGCCCGGATAATGACGAGGAGAAACTGCTAGTTGGGTGGTGTTGGAACTGTTGCGACGGTATTCTGGGTCTTTCGCACCCGCGCATCGAGACTTGGATCCGTCTTTGAGAGCCCCCGTTGAACTTGGAAAGCTTTGGACAAGGGCGTTCAAGACGGAAGCCCTTGGATGCGAACGGAACAAGGGAAGACTACCTGGAAGGGAATCATTGATTTTTGGTTTGTCCGATGCGGATCTTTTCTCTTCTTTTGGATCACACATTCAACATGTCGACCTCATACCTTAAGTACTTCAATTGAATGAAAGAAAATGAGGAACGCATTGCCCAAGCCTTAGATGCACGAAAATGGAATCAAAGGTCCCATGCCATGGGTTCAACTCACGTGTTGACCTTTCCATTGGAACTCCCCTCCATCTTATTGTTGGGGCGATCTTTGGCCGGGCTGGGCCGATGCTCACCATCCACCAAATTCGGCAGAATTATAGTCTCCAATTGGCTCGCTTAGCGTCCCATCTCGAAGGTGGAGCTTGCATAGCAGGGGTTTCAACGGCACACTGGAGATATCTAGGTACCATCTAGGAAAGGAAAGAGCTGATTAAAACGCGATTATACTGGAGGCAGAGGATCTTCGATTTCAGGTTTTTGTTTCCAATTTATTTAGGCTCTTGATGAATAAAATCAAAGGTATGAAACAGCGAAACAATTTCAAATAAAACGAATATTTCGATGTTGGGGGGGGTGGTGTGAGATAAGCTTTATAAGAGGAACAACCGCTCCTTCCTTTTCCACTGTTTACCAAGTTAACCGACTAAAGCTACGTACCTACCTAGGTTTCTGTTTGATAGGCAGGTATCTGCTCATTTCTCTACCTCTAAGCCGGCTCCAGCTGAACTTCTGCAGGAGCACATCACCTTCCACGCTTTGTCGACAACCACAGTGCTGATTCACCCAACAACTCTAGAGCAAACCGAACCGAACGTTCAGGGCTCCTTCCATCTTGTGGAGACCATATCGAGAAGCATCGCCAGGCCCAGCCGGCTCGAAATCATCAGCTAAGTCCAGGGCGCTGTCCGAAAAGTTAACCGCTCCCCCTCTCCCATCACGTTGCACGCTCAATGCTCGGAATGCTTCAGGTGCTTGGGCACAATCCGCGCCCCATGCTTCGAAGCTTTAAAGGTAGTGCCAATGTTGATTTATCTGTCACTGACGAGTTTCTACTTCAGCGATCGATACCTTTCCTCCTCCCTCAAACGACACGCCACAACCCATTGGACCCACTAAATCTAGCATTCGCTAGAAGGTTCCAGGAATATCGACAAGGTCAATAGCAAGGTTATAAGAGAGCCCAGGTGACAGGATGGATATGACTTTCGTTCTTCTTCCTTTAAGAAGATTTATTGTACTCGTAGTAGTAGGCTAGACCAATGGCATCGACCTTGTCCTAGACCCTTACATGTCGGACTACAGCTACTCATGATTGCCCGGGCTTCCCTTATTTTCCCCCTTCTATAAAAATCTCAACCATTTGACGGACGACAGCGACAATGGCGGACGACAGCGACAATGGCGGACGACAGCGACAATGGCGGACGACAGCGACAATGGCGGACGACAGCGACAATGACGGATGAGTTACCACAAGAGCGGAAAGAGATCAACATCCTCCAGCAGCTTGATCCCCAGCTCAGAAACCTCGTCCGCGATCTCTTGGGGGCATGTGTAATCGGAAATCGCCAACTCCTCCAGCGCAGGGTACGCGCCCTCGGCCACCTTCGTTGTCAACCACTCGTTCAGGATCGCACTATATTTCCCTTCGATTGAACCCCCATTCACCGTATCCCCCTGCCGCTCGACTCCCCTGCGAGAGCTATTGACTTTCACGTGCAGACGCCGCAGGGACGGCGGCAGCGACCAGATCCCCAGCTGGGGACCCTCAGCAGTCCCCCGGCCACTGTCGACGACGACATCGCTTTTGATCCAGACGTCTTCGAGCTTACAAAAAAGGGTGAAAGAGGGTGCGGCGGACCCTGCCCGTTGCCGTTCTCCGACATCCAGGCACAACGTCCGGAGCGAACCGGCGCAACGCTGAGCCAGGGCCTCCACTAATGCCGTATCTGAAGCTACGGGGATCAACGGGCAGGCCGGACCGAGCTCGTCCGTCTTGTACGCAAATCTCTCGAGCCGCGCGACGTGCGAGGACATGAACGGCAGCGCCGACGGCGTGGTCCAGTCCACGTCGACGACGAGGCGGGTCAGGTGCCTCAGCGGACGCCCGCCCATCAACCCTCCAATATCCGGGTCGTCGCGCTCGCGCGCCCCGCGGAGACACAGGGTCCGCAGGTTGGGCATCCCCACACCGATGCGGACGGGTCTGGCGCCCGCGGGCGAAGTGCTCGAGACGACCAGGCTCTTGAGAGACTCCAGGCGAATCTTGCCCCCCGGGTTGATCATGGGGTAAAAGCCGGATATCATCGTTAGGCTCCGGGCGCGGGGAAGGCCGGCGAGGACGAGCCTCGCGAGGGAGACCACGGGGATGTCCTCGACGTCCGCGTCTTCGTCGGGGACCGGCAGGCCCACGCGTACGGCGGACTGCCGGAGGTGATTGTCGAGGGCCACCCACGCGGGGTCTTCGCAAAAGAAAGCCACGGCGAGGTCGGCGAGCATCGGGGCCTCCTCCAGGGTCCGCAGCAGCTGCGTGAGCTTCCGGATCACCGTCTTTTCCGGCGGAGCTACGTATGACTTCAGCATCGGGCCAGACAAGATGAACGGGCAGCGGTAGAGGAGGGGGTTGGCGGCCTCGTAGAGGGCTTTGCACGTCCTCAGCAGTCTCTTGAGGTCGTTCACTCGCTCCTTCAGCCAGAAGTCGTCGCTTGACCTTTTTTCCTGCCTGTCGCGACCCTCTGGCCTCACACCCGGCATCTCGAGTGCGTCCGGACGGTAGATTGGACAGACGTCCAGGACGATTTCCTCGATCACCTCCGTCGGGAGGTCCGCCAGACTCTTCGGCTTCGGCTTAGTGTTGCTCTTTTGCGAGCTACACGTGGGGGAGGTCATGTTGACGTTGTTCAGGTCCTATAATGCGCGATGATGTGTGTGAAAAGAAACTTAGAATGTCTGTGCGTGGTGCCGAAATTGGGTTGTCAAGACCGGAGAGAGAATACGCATGTGGCAAAAACTTCTATTCGTAAGCAGAGATTTTTAACTCGATATTTTCTTTTACACAAATTCTTCTCCTTAAACTTTGACAAGCAGAAACATTGCTGCCTTGATCAGTGGTGAACATGTTCCATTGTCCGGTATATCTGACTTGCTCCTGGTTCGAATAAAATTGGGGGCGATGACGGACGACAACAACGATGACGGACGACGACAGGAGTAAGAAATAATAGGAACAAGAGTGAGTAGTAATGGGCTGGACTAGCCAGAGGGGATGTGAAATATGCAATTGAGGGGTGTGGAATAAAAGGCCCCATAAACTTCGGCCACTTGTATCCACTTGCCATGGTTGACATTTTCCAAGTCTTGCTATACCAACATCAATATTCTTAAATAGCGCCGGTACATGATGGAAGAGAAGAGCTCTCGTTCATAGGTTTGATATTTCTTTGAACTGGCAGTCTTTTCAAAGTGCCTACGGCGAGTACACTACGTCTTCCATGACACTTGGCCAAAATGCCCCGAAAAATGAAAACTCCTCCCATTAGACTTCGGCCACTTATTCACTGTGCCCTAGCTGTCGCAAAGTTGAAAACGATAGATACACAAGCTCCCTTCCGCCCACCGACACTGCCACACTGCAAACCCTGCACCAGAGATAGGTACCTAGATACATGACGTGGCTTGTGAGCCACAAATCCACCGCCAGGGTGATCACCTGACTTGGGCTGATCCAGCTTCCTCCACGGGCAAAGCGAACTCAGGACCTTCCCGAGTTAGCTGTGATGGAGTTTTTTCCCGCTACCTGAGGTACCTGTCTAATCTAGGTACGTTACCTACGCAGAAGGTCTCCTCAGCGTCCAGTCTAAGACGTAGATTTTTTCTTTGGCCTATGTGAACTCGGTAGGCTCTGTATCTCAAGTTTCTGTCACTCTCTTGAAAGGCTACTTAAATATTCTACGGGTAGTTACGGATGGTATTTAGAGTGATGTGAAAGACGGCATGCCCTCTAGATCCTATGATGTTGGAGTTGTCACGATGTGGGAGACGTTGGAGTACAGAAGCCAAGGCAGGCGGCAGGAGACGTCCAGGAGTCGCTTATGTCATCGGTGATTCTGTAGTCACGTGCGCCCACTGCTGCGCGCTTGGACCCCATCCATCTCGACACTCTGCAGGCAGGCCGGTTGACCCGTCAGTGACAGCTTCTGCAACACTGTCTCGCGGCGGATTACCAGTCCTGAACGTTTCGTGGTTAAAGTGGCTCTAGTCTCTAGATCGTAAAAAATTCGAGCGTGGAGCGAAGGTGTGCTCCATGGATGCTGGAGACGCAGTGAAGATGATGAGGTAAGCAGTATGATTACGTACACAGTTGCGAATAGCTTCAACTATCACGAGAAGCACCAAATCTGGGCCACAGTTCAGAGCACTTCACATGGTACTGGAACATTATCTACTCCCATCATCGGGATCTCTGTATTGGTGGCTATTCTGTAGTCTGTTTTGCTGCCCTAAAGGCTGTGCCGACTCCCGAGCCATCTGCGAATGCCCTAGAGGCTAACATGCTGCATCTCAATCGATGCTCTTGTCTTCCGTGAATGTGCGATTCCGTGTCACGCGAGCGTAAACAACCGCATCCCACGACTGCGGACCACTAAGATCGGTAGCAGCCGCCCTTCTTGAAGTTGACGGGAACGCCGCAGGTGGAGGCGCTGATGGCATTCTCGGTGCAGCCCTCGTTGTCGTCGTGGGTCCACCAGGACTTGGCCTCCCACTCGAGGTGGACGCCCTTGCCGAGGCCGTTCTCGTGGACGTCGGTCTTGCAGGACTTGATGGGGTAGCGGCCGTCCTCGGTGCCTCCGGCGCAGTCGCGGCGGACGCCTGCCATGATCTGGTCGCACCACTTGGTTGGGTCCTGGCCGGTAGGCCAGACGTCGACGGTGTACTTGAGGCGGTCGCCCTTCTTCTGGTAGATGTGGGAGCAGTCGGCGACGACCCACTCCTTGTTGGGGTTGACGAAGGCGCAGGTGAAGTCAGGGTCCTCGCCGGGGGGAGGGGTAGCAGCGGCGGCGGCGACGTCCGCGACGCCCTCAACGTCTGCGACGAAGAACGGTTCGTCGTCACCGGCGAGGAAGGCAACGCTGCCACTGCTCGAGGGGAGGACGGGGGAGGCAACGTTCGATGCAACATCTGAGGCGACGGGCAAGTCGAGGTCGGTGGAGTGGACGAACCAGGTGGTGGTGGGCGTGTAGGAAACGAGAGTGCTCGTCGAGTCGGGGGTGACGTCTCGGGCAACGACGCGCTCAGAGTCGGGGTTGGACGAAATTTCCAGGCGCTGAGCGTCGGTGTCGGGCTTGTCGGCCACCCAGTAGCGAGCCTTGCAGACGCTGCTTCGGTAGCAACTGGAGAGAAAACAAGTTAGCATTCTTGTGTCGTGGTGAGGAGGCTGCGAAGACTTACCCCTCGTTGACCCAGTTGGTCAGAACGGGATGCTCGAAGCACATAGAGAAGCGGACAGCGGCCTCGACGTCCTCGATGAAGTCCTCGCCCTCGGGCCAGGGCCAGCCGATGTTGATGCGAAGCCAGATGCCGTTGCCAATGTCGCTATGCTTGTAGTCGCGCTGGCAGGAGAGCCAGGTGGTGTCCTTCTTGGTGAAGTGGCGGATCTTGTCGTTGAGGATCTCGCACCACTTCTCGCTGGACTGGCCAACCGGGTCGATCTTGATCTGGTACTCGAGGTGGTTGTCGAAGCCGCAGTTCTCAAAGGAGTAAGAGCAGTCGACCTGGGGGACAATGCGGCGCTTGACAATGTCCTCGCAGTTGTGGTCGGGCCAATGCCGCACAGCGAGGTCCTGCTGCTCATGGCCGAGGGAAACGGCCTTGGTGGGCTGGATGGTGCCGGCAAAGGCAACACCAAGCGCGCCAGCAGCGAGGAACGCCTTGACGATGGCGCAGTGGACGATCATCTTGACGAGAGTGCGAGTGATTGTATTGCTGCTTCTCTGATGATGTTTGGATGTGGATGGGTTGAAGGGGGAGGGAAGAGAGTGTTGGGTGATGTGAAGTTTTGGTTTGGAGGACTTCACTCAGTGGAGGGTAAAGAAGAGAAAAGAGAAGAAAATCTCTTCTTTCGTGGTCTTAAGCGACCTCATAAGCGAGAGAGAAGCAACAGAGGAGGCAAGAGCAGTAGGCAGGAACTTAAGGGCAGTGACTTCTTCAGAAAGGGCAGGAGCGATTCTTTATTCAACTCAGCTCACATCTCCTCACTCTAGGCAGACACCCACCCCCTCCTCATCTCACATGAGCTGCAAACTGCAGAACCGCCAAGATTTTCCTCATTACACGGGCTGTTTGGTCTTCTTCTGTGTAACCACTGTCAAAGAAGCCATGCAGAAGCCATCTACAGCCCCAAATGTAAGCCTGTGGGGATATTGCCCCTTGAATGAAGCTGGAAGATTGTGACTCTTAGCCTAGGCCTCCAAACTTCGCCATTTAACTTGGGTTGCTTGCTTGTGTCCTAGGAAACGCAGGTCTGGTTGGGGCATGCAGGTTACACAAGGTTAGGCGGGTAAAACAGTTAGATTTCTATCATGATATCTTCAATGTCGGATGGCGTTCGATTGAGAACTTGGAAGTTTTGGCACACTTAAATACGTCAAAACTACCGAGTTGAGGTTGGACGAGAAAGGTGGTTTCGATTCAACCCATATTGAGAAAGTGCAAAATAATCTCCTGGCTTGCGATGTTGCAAGAAATGAGATGGCCCGAGTAACTTAAGCTTGAAGATGGTAGTTACCCGCAACTCATTCGCCTGTCCTCCTTATCTTCGTCCGTTGCTGTCGTTGTCCGTCCGTCCAAGTCGTTGAAACTGCTGACCAATTGTAGTGTTTTTTCACCTGGTCGGGTAGTACTTGAGGTACGTAGATACTTGAGAGAAGGCCAACCAACTCCCGAGTACCCTCAATTGGGATAGCCTGCCGAGAATCGTTTCATAGCCACTGTCTTGGGGCTCTTAAAAACGGCTGGATAACCCACATCTTTGCCGTCCAGACACAACGAGAGAGCGGTGGATCAGGTCAGTTGCACGGCGGCGAGCCACCGCTTCGGTAGGCGGTTTCCAGAAGATCGTCGCTCATAAGAAATGGTCTCATCGACGACGCTTCGTCGTCATCGAGCCCCTCAACGGATCACTCAACCCCTCACGACATCAGACGACAGTACCTCAAGAACAAAGAAGATTTGACTTCAAAAGATATACAGTGAATCGAACGATCTATTCCCCAGGAGCGCTCTCAGCCCACCACTATCAAAACGAGGGACGAGGGTACTCATCATCGCCGAAAGATGCCCAGGACACTTGACGCAGCAAAAGGCACCAGCCTCTCGACCCTCAACGGCCCAGCCCGGTCCAGCCTTTTTTCCCCAGCATCATCCCTCAACTCAGAGCAATCCTCCCCCATCCACCTCTTAACTAGTCGAAAAAGGCGCCAGCGGAGGCACACTCTCCTCAGGCCCCTTCCTCCTCGTCAAATCCGATCCCCTCTCCTCGACGGTCGAAAACGGCGCCAAGGGGGGAACCTTTTCTTCTTCCTTCTTTTGCCTGGCGCCCAGGAGCTGGCGCAGTCCGTCGCTTCCCTCGGTGGTGTCTCGCTCGCGGACGGGCTCGTCGGCCTTGCGGCGCTGGAGGTACTCGGCATCGCGGGCGTTGTGGAACCGCACGACGGAGCGCCGGAGCTTGGCGGGGACGACAGCGTGGCCTGCCTCCTCGCGGCGGATGAAGCTGACGACGCCGCCTATGGCGTCTGCGGCGCGGTTTTGGAGGTGGCCGAGGGGGCTGAGACGTCTTCTGTCAACGGTATTTCTTTGAATGGAGGGATATGAGGGTGGGTAGGTGCTTACCCGGAGTCAACGGGCACGGCGCCAACGCCGGCAACGGCAGCGGTAATGACGGCAAGAGCGGCGAACTTCATGTTGAACAGATGTCAAATCGAATTCGATGGCAGAGAAAAGAAGGACCGGCTTGTCGTAGGGATGTAAAATATCGACCGAAAGAAAGTAAAGAAACAAAGATATCTGCTCCAGGCGAGGGTGCGTCGTCAAAATGGTTTCGTAAAAAGGTCTTCGTAGATAGTAATTCGCTTCGCAAAGTGATGGGACACGCTTCAGGTCTCTCGAATCAGACGGGTTGTAACTGTTGTAGTGTTGTGGATGGTTTGTTGTTGATCACCTGACATCAGACGCAGAGACGAAAGAAAGAAGGTGGGAGGAGTGACAAAGAAGTATAAACGAAAAGAACAGACGTTCCTCCTTTATCTATACACCTACCATCTTCCCCATCCCCGTATCTTCTGCCCACAATTCTTCCTCAGATGGAAGTGCCGCAACAACCAGGAATAGACGGAGACTCGGCCCAGAAGAACGGAGCCCTCCCAAACAACGCAGACCCTTGCTGCTCCCAGCCTGACGAACGACCTACCATCCCGGCCCGTCACATCATTCTTCGTCCAGCCTTGTTCTGTTCGCCCGCAACGTGGTGCCGCCGCATAGACGATGTCGCGTCGTTCGGTAACTCTGAGAGCAGGCAAGATCCCCGTATGACGACAATTCATAAGACGCGCAGCTTGCTGACTTCTTCAGAGTGTATATTTCCACCAAGTTTCAGCCCGCGACAATCCACATCATCACAGACCACGGAGCGGCTGGTTCTTCTTCTCTCTAGGTCTCTCTTTGCATCTCGGTCTCCCTCTCAATCATTCAATCAATCAATCACCAAAGGCCGAATCAATCATGTCCGCTTTATCTCCCCGTCGCTGCCAAGGTCCGTCGCATAGTTTCTCTTGACTGAGTATGAGCAGTATTGCTGACAGCCTGTATCTCCAACAGCCTTGATAACCCAGGAAAGACCATCCCTTCGGCTGATGTGTCGTCTCATCTGCCCAAACAGCACACCTCCCAAGACTCCAACTCTTCTCTCGGCCTCTGCCAAGCCTCCGACAATCCCGTCGTCCTCGAACCACCGGCTCCCCCGACTCGCGTCTCAAAGACAATTGCTAACCCACCCGACTCGCAACACAAGCCTTCACCGTAGTCAACCCCGACTCAGCACTCCTCCCCCCTCTCAGCCCTCACGACTCGTGAACCAATCGCTCCTATGATTCCCTCCTCTGTGATATTCCCCAAAACAGGAACCATACGCAGCACGCGGGAGTTGGCCCCTCCTCGTCCGACCACTTTCGTCTGAAGCAGACACCGGTCTGTCCGACCACCACCCCGTACTCCAAACCTTCGGTATTCTCCCCAATCTCGTCGTGAGAAAAGTGTCCTACTCCCGAAACTTTGCTCTTTAATCAGGCGGATGTCGTGAAAACTCAACTTCTTTTCTGAAGCCCGTCCCTCGGAGTGGACTATGAGCCGCCGACGCCGAGTAAAGGCTAAAACTCCGACCAACTCGGATTGACTCCTGTCACTTCTCCAGACTAAGACTATTCTTCGACGTCGTCAACTTCTCACGACTTCAAACCATTCATCAACGTCCTGCATCCAGCATATCCACAAAGTCCACAGCCTTCCAGAACATTCGCATCACGTAAACCAAACCAGCTCACAACCCCAAGACCTGCCACCCTCCAAACCCCCCGCGTCACCGCCATGGTCCTCCCCAGTCCGCTCATCGCGGACTCGGCATCCAACCCGGCCGCGCACCCCGCGACGGCGCAGCAAATCCCCCTCCATTCCCTGCAAACCCCGGCCGGCCCCCTGGTGCATAACACTAGCGCACGTCAGCCGTCGATCATCAACCTGGGATCTCGGCAGATCCATCAGCATGACCGCCGAGCCCACGCGATGCCCGTAGGGCCCTTTGGATTGGAACCCAAGGACCCTCGGTTCCCTCTTTTTCATCTACCACGAGCAGGCGCCGCATGATAGCTGCCTCACCATCTCTCGCCGAGCCCACCGGGGACTCTGACCGAGCCACTTAAATGTCAGCATCGCGGGCATAATACTCAGCGGATAAGTCTATTTGATCATTCCTATTCCTCGTGACCGCGACGCTCCCACGCCAAGCACTGAGACGAGAGCCCAGAACCAAAAACCCTCACGAAGGATACTAAGTACAAGAAGGATGTCTTTTTTTTGTCTGGTATATATAGGTAATCCACCCCCTGCTTCCCTGTCCGAGGTTGCGTTCGGAATATGCTCAAGCATAGCGAACCTCGTTAAACAGCCCTGCACGCACCTGGATCAGGGCGGCGAGCTCAAACAAGAACGACTGCAGCACGATGACGTTGGTGAGAACGTGCGAGACGGAGGCCGTCCGCTCCTCCTTGGTTTCCTTCGCCGGTTTGACTTCGGCGGCGTCTTCGCCGCTTGGCTCCGCCGGGGCTTCTTGTGCCTCCTCCTCTCCCTCTTCCCGGCCTTCTTGCGCGTCCTCTTCTTCCTCGTCATCCTTGGGGGGCGGCATGTGCAAGGTCGGCTTCTTCTTCCCGAGGTCCAGCGGGATTGCTTCGATCTTGCCAGGCAGGCCGGGCATACCGACCTTGCGCGCGAGGATGCTCTGGTCGATGGCTGCAAACGCAGCGGCCTGGCTAGCCACAGGATCCCTAGGCCCATGCGACGAACCAGTTTCATCTGTCACGCTTCTAGGAGCACTGTCATAAGGCGTGTCTTTGGGCGGGGGAAGAGGCCGCGAGGTTGGCGTAGACAGGCCGTAGCCGCCCGACAGACCGCCGGGAGCCGGACTGTTCGTTTCAGAGCCCCGGCTGTTCTTTCTTCCTCTTGGGGTCCCTGTCCGGCTGGGTGTGCTCAGCTCTGAGACGAGGCGCTGGGCGAAGCGTTCCAGACCCGATGGGCGAGCCGGCGATCCACTCCGTACATCGTCCAGACTTGACCGCTCCGGGGTGTGCGCTGAGCTGTGTCTCTGCGGAGTCGGCTTACGAGGCGGCAAAGGCGGCGGTGGGCGTTGGCTGTCGGCAGTCTGGAAGGCTTCCCTGCGGATTTGCAGCAGGTCCTCGAAGCGGGGTACAGTCTCGCGGTATCTGACTACCTGGTGACACAGCTGCTGGAGGACGACAAGGATGCGCGGTAAGGACGACTGAGCCCAAATGGGGCGGCGTCGACACCCGTCCAAGGCCTCCAGGGTCTGCTGCTCTGCCGACGTAGTCGACTCGGGGTCCGTCGGGGGCCTGAAGGACGTCGTGGATGCGTCTGGAGAAATCGGGCTTGGCGGCTGCTCGTCGTAGGTGTACTTTTGTGGGTTCCGCAGCATCCAACCCTCGACAGTCATGTACCCGCAGATAGCGAGGTCCAAGATGGTCTCGGTGAGTGATAGGTTCGTGTCGACGGGGTTCATGAAGAACGTCTCAAGAAGATCCAACAACGTGTTGAGCAGGGGGTCGTCCGGGCGGAGCGTGTGCTCGTGCACGTCGCGTGGCGCGCCAGGAAGTGTATCAGGAATAGCGGGCAGGTCATGGTTGTTTGTGGAAATCTTGGGTGCCACGAGCTTCAGCGAGCAGGGATGGCTCTCGAGCCGGGTCATGGTGTCCTTGAGAACGTTTTCGTAGACCTCGTCGAAGTTGTCCTGGCCACCGATCGTCCCCGCCAGGCTCATCAGGTAGTCCACCTCCTGCTCCTGCGCGCCGACTGTGCGGTGCATTTTGTCGCCAAGGACCGCCTCGGTACGCAGCAGCGTGCTCACAGCATAGCGGTGATGCCTCCTAAGAATCGCCGACACCAGCTGCAGCGTAACACGAATCGTCTGCTGGTTATGAGACCGAAGACATGCTTGGATCAAATCGACTAGGTTGAACAAGAGCGGCGTGGCGGTAATGTCTGACTTGGTCTGCGCCAGCATCGTGGCAAGGTCCATAGACTTGCGTTTGCGGGCTGCGCTGATGGAAGCCCTGCCGCTGGAGGGACCGGACGATACATGATCGGGCAAACCAAGGAGGTAGTGAAGGATCAGATTGATCATGTCGGGATGGTCGAGGGATTCTAGAATGCGTCGGAGGTATGTGAGGACAGCTACGGACGAACCGCCGTCAATATCGGACGACTCGAGGAGCGAAGGATATCTGACTGGTCAGTGGGGTACGACTTCAATCCGAGGTGGCTGACATACAAAAGTTGCTGTAAGAAAATGACTTGGAAGTGCTCCAAGAGCGTCTGCTTGACCTCGACCGACTTGCAATGGTCCAGGACGTCTTGCCAGAAGAGGAGATGGGAGAGGAAGGTCTCGAGGTGAAGCTGGAAGTCGTTGGAGCAGGAGCTGACGACTTCAAATGTAGATGTCGGATGCTGGTAGTCGGACAGGGCAAGAATGGGAGGGAGGTGGCTGGAAGGATAGTCGATGACGAGCTTGCGGCTCAGCTGGCTGTAGAGGGCGCCGAGGCCGGTGGCCATGAGGGTGGACAGGTCGCTCTCGACGATCCACTGCTCCAGCGATTCGTCGCTGGATGCGGACTCGATGATGTACAGCAATCCCGTACGTGCAAAGTCCCCGACCTTGCCCTCGTGGTGGATGTAGTCCATCAGGATGTAGAAGAGCGGAAAGTCCTGTCTCTGCGTCCGGCCGGCGAAGCCATCGTGCTCGCCTTGCTGCCTGTCCTTCGGCACGCCGTCGTGGTTCGCCTTGAACCATGCATGTAGGATGTTTCGATCGAGGCGGATCTTGGTGGTGATGTTAAAAGCCAGCTCGACGACCTTGGCCTCGGTATCGGATCCCAGGCGGACACTGTTCACGCCGGTGATTCGGACGAGAAGGTTCGTCAGGGAGGCGGAGAAGTTGACGTTCTCGACGAAGGCCTCCTCCTCGGTCTCGAGCAGCGTCGCGAAGAAGAGCACGGCCTCCTTGATGATCCACTCGTTATAGGACGTGGTGGCGATCTTGCCAATGGGCACGTAGACTTGTTTCTTCGCGGCATACTGAATGCAGGGATGGGGTAGGGGGCGTCGGGATTCGTCGTTCAGGATGCTCGTGAGTTCTTGCAGGCGTAGTTCGAGGGTCTCGGCGGCGTCGACATCGTTGGCGAGGTTCGAGGATGATCTCCAGATTTGCTGCGGGACGAGAGGTCAACTTCAGCTTCCGACGGTGTCAGGGGGGGGGGGGGGGGGGGGGGGGGGGGTGGGGTGGTGGGGGGGGGGGGGGGGGTGGGGGGGGGGGGTCGTGGGAGGTTTCCTTACCAAGATGCGGTTGTACTCCTTGTCGAAGCGGTGCAGGCGTTTCGTAGGGTTCTTTGCATCGTCTTTGCGATTGCCCGCAGGGGAGAGCGAGGTGCCCGCTAAGAGGCGCGACCACTAGAGCTGACAGTCAGAAAGGGAGGTTATCGTCGTCGAGGCATTGCCTGCGATCGAGTAGCAGCGGTAGCGGTAGCACTCACAAAGTCCATCGTGCCGTCTCTGAACGCATCTCCAGCGTCACTGGGTCGAAGCTTAGGCGCGCATGAAGCTGAGGATCACGGCGGCGTAGCAGTCAGACGATACGAGGCGTCATCAATCGGCGCAATGCGGAGTGAGCGACGGTGCGTGAGGCGAGGAGCAATGCAAAGGCGGAGATGGCGATGGAGCCTTCCAATGCATAAACTGTCAAGTGTCAGGCGTCGCGAAATGTCATTCCGAGACTGACCGCGTCCACTGGGCTGCCATGCTGGTACCGGTACGTACCTACCAGGTCGCCCTACCGACAGAGGAGGTAAGGTACCTGCAACCGCGCTGGCACCCGCCGCACCTGCTTGCAGCTTCACAAGCTTCCAGGTTCCTCCCGCTCCAGCGCGATGGGGCCGGTTCCCAAGTACCGATAAGGTAAGCCGACAAGCCACTGGCGCTAGCCTTTTTATGGTCTCGGTGGAGTCGGTGGTTGATGTGGCGCTCGGGCTAACTTGATCCGCACGTGGCGGATGCTTTTGGGAGCCGCACAGACCTCCCTGTCGCAGCCAACCCAATCTCACGATGCCTTCATTTCGCCCCTTTTTGGCCGGCATGCGTAGTCGACGCGGCATAGGAGTATGCACCAAGACGCCTCTTATCACGTAAGTCTGATGCTCACTTCGAAGTCTTCTAGTTTTGAAAATGGTCGTACTTAACGTCTGGTCGCCATTGCCTCCCCTCTCCAGAACTTTTCTTATTCACCCTTGCTTTTGAACCATGCCTTTAATCTCAAACTTCGTATTGAGTTGATTGGCGACCCATTTCGGCTCATCTCGCGACCCAAAACGTCTACACAATTACCGCCGTGCACAAATTGTAATTCATCAAGGCCCAAGTCCTCCAACCACCCTTGATACTAGCACATCTTGCACGTACTCTACCATGAGAGCCCAAACTCCACCCTTCGACTTCTTCTACTCTTTACGTATGAAGCGAGCTCTAGGCTGCGTACGTTCCGATGCGAGGGCCAAAGTACTCTCCCTCGGGCATGCTGAGGCGTGCAAGTAGTCGCCTCACATCCCCTCTCAGGGTTGTTGCCCCACCACTTGATCTCGAATCCGTGAAAGCTGACGGCAAAGAAGATGACAACGGCAGCGATGGCGATCGCAGTCGAGAACGCGGCCGAGAGGACGTAGTTGTACTTAGACCAGAACGCGAGGTACCGCCGGCGGAGATACACCATGCTGAGCCAGCCGGGGATCACGGCGGGCCACATGTAGGCGATGTTGTACCGTCGGATGTCAGCCATGAGTGAAGACAGCTTCAAGCAAAGGCAAACTCACAGGAGACCAGCTGATGCCGCCGCTCAGAACCATGACCGGGTGGACCTTGGCCACCCAGTGCGTGCGAGGGAACTTTCGCTGGAACATGTAGAAGAGGATGGGAAGGGCGAGGCCGACGGGGAAGGCCGACAGCAAGGCCATGTAGATGCCGCCGGACCCGAAGACCTTCCGCGCGCCCAGGCTGCCGAATAGGACTGCTGCGGTGAAGTACGTGTTGACCCCAAGGCACATGAAGCGGTCCTTTTGGTTTCGGCAACACCGTCAGCTACCGAACGAAAAGACCAGGGAAACAGATGAGCCCTACGCCGTGCAGATATCCGGGATGTTCTGTATTTGGAAGTTCATCACGCCGGTGCAGACGAAGGCTGAGACGAAGACGGCGACGACCTGCGCTACAAAGGTGTGGCGCTGGGGGATCTTGAGGTAGTGGGCCAGCTTGAGATCGTTGGCGAAGTCGAGGGCATGGGCCGTGGTGACGTATCTGGAAGCGTCAGGGTATTGGATCCCAGCGTGGATTGGGGTGTTTCTCACCCGAAGCACTTGAAGAAGTTCATGGCGAGGGCATTCCTGGGCTGTCAAGCACCTCCGATGAACTCGGCGAGAACACTGAGAGCTGTCAGCACGAGTCTCCAAACATCTCTGGAGTCCATGAAACGGGCGAGCCTACTTGAACTCAACCTCCATCCCAGTCGTTGCGAAGATGATTCCGGTAGGAACGACGAAAATAAGTGCCAATGCGATACCAAAGAAAACGACGCCGACGGTTATCTCGCTCCGCGACTGATGGAAAGACGTACCTCTGTCGGCCAGCCTGCAATGGCAGCGACGCCGAACGCGATGGCGAGGAGGTTGAGGATGAGATACCACCACTCGGGGACTGAAAGTTGTAAGCATGTCGTCGACCCAAGCTCCGATGCAACTCCTTACCTTCCGGGTACCTGGACATCATCCGTGAGTGTACATCTTTGAAGTCCTGTGAAGCGTCCTTCTTGAAACTTCGAAGCAAGCTCCTGAAACCCAGGGCAATGTCGTGGCGGTGATACAGAATCGCATAGGAGATCGTCGCGGCATAGACGGCAAAGAAGTAGTAGTACATCGTAATGAGGCTAGCCGACAGGTAGACCGGGGAGTAGGCCTGGTACATGTCCTCGTCCAGCCACCCACGGTGGTCCAGGATCCTAGAAACGTTGTACGAGCCGCCAAAGTGGTTGTACATGAAATTCGAGTTGATCGGCAGGTATGCAGTGTTATAGGTGTTGGTCCAGTACAGCCCAATGATCGTGATGCCGCCGACCAAGACGCCGATAAAGGTGCTGAACGTCACGCGGAAGGGCACGATGAGGGGGTTCACGACGTGGGTCGCGACGTTCCAGTCGAAGGTAGGGAGCGGGTTGAAACCCAGTCCCTTGCGGACGCCCGTGATGGCGGCGAGTTTGAAGTTGTCCGGAGCGATCCAAGCGACCCAGTTGAAGAGCGAAAGGGCACCGAAGATGTAGTCGGGGAACCAGAACAAGACGAACATGCAACCAAAGGCCACCAGGAAGAAGCGGTACCGTGATATGCTATAGATCGTCTTGAAAGGGCCCGGGACGGGGTGGTTTGAATTTGGGGAGCTGTGAGTAGATGGACACCGAAGGTTCGCGTGCAGATAATCAGTCACCGTTGTGTAAAGAACCGTTGAGAGCAATAGTCACCAACGACGCCGGCCAAAGACAAAACGACGGATATACCAGGAACCGTCTGCAGAGACCAGCGAGGCCAAGCACATCAGGTTTGTCGAGAGAGCGAGAAGAATCTGGTAGCCAAATGACTGGGCGTACTTCTGTCCAAAGTACTGATCCAACCACTGGGTGAATACTAGTAGTTGCATGTGTCATCAGCGAGCAACTCCACATCGACGCATAACGCGAAGGACTTACTGATGTATCTCGAGCTAGGTAACGTCTTTCCAACATTCGGCATGATGGAAATCAGCATGGGCTCCTTCTTGTTGAACGGCCCGGGGTTCAGGCTATGCCGGACCCCGAACAGCGTGAACCCGACGTCCGGCAGGAACCTCTCCGCGGCCTTGCCGACGGGGTACGCCAGGAGCTGCACCACCTCGGCCCTCAGCGCAATCGACGGCTGGCGCACACTGAAGAGCTGGTTGATGAACGCGATGAAGACAACGAACGTCAGCCCAATGACCCAGGCCCGGATCGTCGACACGGGGAGGCTCGGGTCATCATGCGGGTCGACCACGGCGCGAACCTCGGCATAGGGGCTGTTCGTCGTCAACAGCGAGACGACGACCCTGGCATCGGATATGTCGCGGGCGTGGGAATCTGGCTTCGCAAAGATGTCGCCGTTGTCGAGGAAGGATTTGAGGCGCTCGAGGGCGCCGGCGGGGAAGTTGGGGTCGAGGCCTCCTGGGAGACTAGGCCTTCGGCCGCCTGGCTGGCTTGATTAAGCCGGTCATACGGGTAGAGGGGCTGACTGGCTTACTTCACAAGTCTCTGCGAGAAAGAGGCTCAATAAATGTTCTTGAGCCTCGACAACGTCTTCTCGTGTTGCGTTGAGTTGTCTTTGATTGATTGAATAAGTCTGCTGGGGGGTGGAACGGGCCTTCCCATCGAGAGTGAGGTTTGCGCTCACCTTGCAAGCTCATCGACTGTAATCTCCACATCAAGATTCTCGTCCTGAATCCAGTTAGTAAATGTTCCTTCGAGTTGTCGTGAGTGCAAGGCCGATCTTAGAATTCACGTCAGCCGACGTGACGGCGTCAACACCGTTTCCCGTCTTTTCGCTGACAGCACTCATGTTGATTCTGTTCCCACAGAGTACAGCGTGGCAGACACTATTTCTGAGGCTCAAAGTCTGGCTCGAAATTCCACACGCAGCTCTACATAATTATCAGTCCCCAGGAGTACATGGTCGAGCAGGGCATCGGCTATTTCAATTTGTGCGAGGGTTCTTTAAACTTAAATGTTGCAGCTGCCAGCCCTGTCGTAATTTTGTGGCTTTGTGGCGTTGAATCTTGAAATGGCGCACAGCTTCCACGACATTGATATTAACTGGTAAAATAGTATCGTGTTGCTCACAGCTAATTTATGCACATGTACGGAGAGTGGCACCTTGTAGGTCTACCAGTGCCTTGGGGGACCGCGATCCTCCCTTACCAGTAAACGCGTTACGTTCTACTTGTTCGCAACGTGTTTTGGTCGGCGTCAAGCGTAATACGAGCGCCTCTTTATCGCGTCACCAGGGAGGGCTTTGGTCGCGGCATGGTCGCCAAAGGTAATAAGGCTTTTGCCGCGAATAAACCGGGAACTGGTTGATTGGGTTCCTGACGCTTCGGGCTACTGAAGCCTCTATTCTGCAGGGTTCTTATTCCGTGGCTGATGATGCCATCTTTGGGCCATGATTCTCACCAACGATAATGCTACCCATTTACCTCGAGATCCTCGAGATTCTATGTAAATGTTTGTCGAATCAAAGCTGCGGAATGAATTCTCTCGATTGCTTTGGGCAGAGACACTGGCATCCTGGGCATCTTGTCGGTGCCATAACAGGGCCGATTCCACGGGCCGACAGGGCGGTGGATAAAGTCTCGGAAGGGTTAGAGTTGGTGCCGTCACAAATGTTATCACGGCCCCTATCTTCGTGGAAGGGGGCATCGCTATGTCAGCATTGAACTGCATAGTTACCAGTCAGGATACCACAGTGATTGCAAGAGGCATTTGGGAGGACGAAGCTGTGTCGCGAATCGGTTTGTTGGACAAAAGGTAAGGTGGCGCTCATTTGGGAGTGCAACAGGCAAACTCACGGTAAAACTGGATAAGACGAGACCTCTCCGAACATATTGCTCTCCAAATCGGGACCTTGTGACAAGTGGCTCTATCAGGAATATCATCTGCAGTCAAGAAGCTCGGTCAGTCCTCATTCTCACATCGTTGAACGCGTACACTCGCGATTCTTGAACACATTCGGAACTGCTTTCTAGCACATGCGACCATACCTATTAGAGAATTCGGGATCCCGTCCGCTCTCCCATAGAGAAGCTAATGAGTGCCAGAGTAGGTCGGTGACGACTGGCGAATGCCTGGTGTCGCATGTTTCTTTTTGGTAATTCTTTCCTTGCTGGTGTGGAGATTCCAGTGGTTTTCAACTATTACCGTGACTTAGCGAAGGTCGGGGACGGGACCGAAGCAAGGAGTGTGGACAACATCTCAAGAATGGGACAGCTACAGCAGGTTCTATTTCTTCACGCGGCGAAACAACTGTCTGTTTTAAATAGCTTCTTCCAGGTGAACTTAGTCCGCTTGTTTCCTTGGTTTTGTGTCACAAAATACCTACGTCGGAAGAACTGTGCTCATCTTCCCCGTGGAGCGTTCGCTCGAGACGCCTGAAGCGCACGACAAAGAAGCCGGATCTCTACCGGAACACGGCACAAAGCAAAAGATCTGTTAGAGGGCCGAAGACGCTGTCTGTTCGTGACAATGGGGCCACATTGACGCTCTCAGAGTCTTCGTGATACCAACCACGGCGGTCGCCACTAAGTCGTGTGCCTGACCGAGTCGGGTAAGAAACTAGCCTCGGGACATGAACATCCCAGGGCTTCTTAGAGCTCGAAATAGAAACAATGGCCGCGTTTCGTGATAATTAGGTTCAGGAAAGAAGACCAAGATCAAGCAAAATAGAGGACGAAACAAATTGAAACGCCCCGCGGGCTGTCGACATCAGCCCACGGCAGTTGAGCTAGTAAGAAAAGATTTCCATTCACATCGTCAAAGGCCGGACGGAGATAAATGTAAGGAAACACGAACTCAACTATACTCTGGAATACAGCTGTTTGACTAGGGCATACGCCGTTGAGTTGAAGGTGGATGGGAAAAAGAAATGGTTGCAGATGAGCGCCTGGGAGTTGGACCTTCCCTTCCGCCGACTAATCAAGACGCGTCAACAAAAAGGGTAAAAACGTCAGAGCAGGAGACCTTTTCTTTCGCATACATGCGTCAGAGCTGACCTCTCATTATGTTTGTGCGCCGTTGCTGACGTGAAGATCCGATTAACTTTATTGAGACGAACGGACCCCAGGTTGCGAGTAACAGGCTTTACCAATGCATCGGAGGAAGGCTTCACGTGGCGAATATGCGGACCTGGGGGCATCGCTGGGGGGCATCGTCATTTTGGGTTGTGAAAACTATGTCTAATTTTCTTTTCCGCCGTCAATGACAGAGCTGCTGAACTCTCCCGCTGGTTGCTAACAATAGCCAAGACCTCGGAACTCTGATGGTTGTTCATGCAATCACACAGACGTCGTTTTGCGAACTCTAACTCTACTGAGTGCCGTCGCCAAGTCCCTGACCGTTGGCTATGACATCTATCACAGCCGCGGATATGGAATGGTCTTCAAAAGGTTCTTCCAGCTTTGCGTCGTTGTACCCAGACCGTTCAAGTCGAAATTCAAATCTCTTGCAGCGCGCGAGGCGGTCGAAAATGGGCGCCGAGCTGAATCAAAAGACCCGGATAAATCAGCGATTTAACCGTTCAATACGCTTCATGAAATGCCCATGAAATGTCGGGGAAGCGTGCCGCACGTCCGATTAAACTCGAGGATGAACTGACCCAGACCTATAGCGGCGGAAGGGCAAGGTTACAGATACGCTTACGGATAAAATTCCCTCGCCAGGGAGCTGGTAGGTGGGAGGAGGGGGGAACCGTTGGAGAAACAGTCTAATAGTGGTTAGAAATATTGCGCGTCGGATAGACCCGACGAGTTACTCCTCAGTTTCGCGCTAATTCTGGGCCCAGCTGAGTTTGGCCCAGGCTCGTAGAGTTTGTGAGGGGTTCCCGCTGGGGCCGTCTCGTGAGGTATGCATCCATGGAGCCATACGAGGATGTTGACAGTGGGCATTTCCCGGCTCGGCACTCGACAACGTAACCACCGCCCGTTTGGTGGCGTTGACAGCTCGGCACACATCACCGCCCGACGTTGCGATCATGGCCGGCCGGTCAGGTTTATCGTCCATTCTAAGAATGTCAACTTATCGTATGCGCCTCGCTCGGCTTGAACAAATGGAACGGACGACGAACAACAGATTGTGAGCAGAAATGAGCCGACGGACCCATCTGAAATGCGTCCAAACCTGGGACCCGTGTAAGAGGGTCAAACCGTTTGTAACTATTCTTATGATTTGCATTCTGAAAAGACTTGGGATAAACTAGCTACTTACAGGTACTGCCCCGAGACGTAACTCTATCCATGCGAGATCAGGTGCAGAATTTGCATCATCTAATGAGAAGCTCCAGCGCATGACATGATTCTCGAAGCTGTAGGTGTAGCCTGCGAGTCGCTAGGTCTGATATTGCGCCCGTAGGGTGGGATGCTTTGCTGGGCATGACGGACCAATCTCGATGTCCGCGACCACCGGGCGAGCGTAAGACATGTCATCTTTTGGCTTTTGCAGATCCAGCTCTCTTGCCTGACAAGCTTCACATTAAACTATCTTATTTTACGTTTGCTACTCACCGGGGCGCTCGTTGTCCATTCCGAGGCCCAGTACTAGGCACATGTCGTTTCTACTAGGCGTGGATGAGGTCTAATGCGAATCCATGCCCTGGCCGACTTTAGCATAAGCAGCAGCAAAAGATGTATAAAACGTCGGATATCTCGCGTCTAAACAAGAACGAAGATTTACCACTTCACTTCTCCACAGAACACGACTGTACTACATCGACTCTTATCAAATACGCACCAGAATGCCGTTCATATCCTGGAAGCAGGCCCTCGTTGGCCTCCTCCTCCTTGAGGCCATCGCCTCGGGCTTGGCTGTGCCACCCAAGGCCGACATGATGGAATCGGGCGAACACCTTGCCATCCGCGACAACGAGGTTCCTTCTCAGACGTTGGAGTCCCGGCGAGATTGTGATCGTGATCCTCCGAGACCGCCCGACGACCCTGGCAGAGGGGATCGTAAGTTGCCCTCATGAACAGCACTTGACTTGGACTTAAGATGTCTAGGACCTCCTAAGCGACCTCCGCCACCTCGATTCCGGCAGAAGAGAGACGATGGCGATGGTGGTACGTCTTAACAACCCCGAGAAGACCTGAGGAGACGATGATATCTGACGATATTGTAGCTCAACCGCAACAGACACCGCCGCCACCACCTCCTCCCCCTCCTAATCCGCCACCTCCTCCTCCCGTCCCGCCTCCTCCTCCGCCGCCTCCTCCTGCCCCACCACCGCCGCCGCCTCCACCTCCTGTCCCCCCACCACCCCCTCCTGTCCCGCCTCCTGTCCCGCCTGGTGTCCCGCCTCCTCCCCCTCCGCCGCCAAGGAAGTATGATGGTAAATGAGGGATCGGATCTTCGTCCTGTATGGAAAGTTGTCTGAGAATGGCCTAAGTTGGGATGTGTTTCCCTACAAGTGCTTCGTCAAAGGGCTGGAGAGTGTTACTGTGAGGATTCGGGTTTGGCGAGAATCAAATTGTCATGATCATTGTGTCACGAGCTGGGCTCTATCACAGTAAGTGGGTAACTTGTAGACTGGTTGTTGATAAAGTAATCTTTGAATGCTCATGGCTTATCTTGCGACTCAATCAATCTTGCCTTGTCAATTCGTGGCCTTTTTACTCTGATGGTAGTCACAATGAAAATAATATTTCACACTCGTAGATGAATAATCGTACAAGGTCAAAGAGCAACGACTGGTTTGTCATCTACACTATCTGGATGATGTCGACAACTTAAGTGAGGACAAGGGATCCCTGATGAATCCCCCCCCCCCCCCTCCCCACTCATTGAGACGGGAATGGCCAATACCTTTGGCCTGGGAATTGTGAGTCTTCATTCTCAACTAAAGACCTGATTAAGGGCGCTACAGGATCTCGCCATTCATTCCCGAAACGTGTTCGGGTCGCGGCAGCAGTAGCCATCCAACATATGGACAACCGGCAATTGGTCTGAAGCCTGGCTCGATCACTCTCAGCTTCAAAAACAAGCTTCCCGTTGTTTCTACGACCCCGAGATACATCCGCCCCCGCATAACGTTGCATTCCACCTCTAGATAAAGCGCGGAATCTGTCAAGAAACCCAGGGGTAGCGGGGTCTGTCAAATGACAGTTTAGACTGCCCTGCGGGGTCGCACCTAGTGAAACGACTTAAACCCTTCCCGAGCATTGCTTGCGGTGTTGTTAGGATATGCCACGGTCCGATATCAGCAGGGATGAGTAACGGCAAATTATTTTTGGCTGCAAAACAAGCTTTCTTTGGTCCACCAGACGTTCCTCATCCCTAGCCAGCTGAGGTGTGAAACATTCGTCCAAAGCGATTAGTTGCCGCTCAGCTCAGCTTCCGATCATCAATGTGCGACAGGGGCGACTTGGAGTATAGCCGCATCTAAGTACCGCCCCCCCCTCTGCCGAGTTGGCGAAGTTCAAGTTCAGTCTCAACTTTCCCCTATCGTGCGACTGATTATTTGAAATCGGACTGGCAGCAGGCCTGCCACGAAGTCTTACGATCCGGGTGCGAAGTTGCTACGGTAAAGAACGACAATTCAACCGCCAGGCCATCTACTCATATATACTCGCCATAATGTCTGTGGTTTTCAGAAAGGTTTGCTCTACGCTCCGAGACTTGCATGTCACCATGACCATTCATACGATACTGATAACCAACCACAGTTCGCCCTCAAGAACGAGACGCCTCTGGTCCAACACCTGGGTAGACGGGAAGATAAGGAGAACGACAATGACGGCGACGAAAAGGATGACGATTGCGATGACGACGATGAGAAGAAATGCAAGACTAGAACCGCAACTAAGAGCTTAACAGCCTCGACAACTCCGACACCCCCAGCCACGCAACCTTCACCAGCTCCTGCGAACCCTTCCAACAACCCTCCCAGTATTCCAGCCCCGATTCCAACTTCTCAATCACCCCCGACGTCGCCGGCTGCACCGAATTCACAACCGCCGCCACCAGCGGCACCGTCAACGCTAGCAACGTCAAAGTCGGTACCCAGTCCGCCACTGGTCCCATCGAATCCCCCGCCAGTGAGCGTAAGCCGGGGTCCATCGAGTGTGCCGCCGGCCGCATCATCTTCAGTTCCCTTGGAGACAAGCATTGTCCCTCTACCGACAGATCAGACTTTGCCACTCGTGCCGCCGGTTTCGTCAGCAGCGGCAGCTCCCGCGTCAGGCACGACGACGACTACGACGCCGCCTCCCACACAAGCAAGCACGAGCTCAAGCAATGCAGGCCGGACCGCTGGGATCGTGTTTCTCATTCTTGGTGAGTTAGCCCTTACGACTGTTACGTGGAGGGCTCCGCTTACTGATCGCAAATCATAGCATTTTTCGCCATCTTCGCCGCAATCTTTGTCTTCCGGAGTTGGCGAGCCAGGCGTAAACGCCGGAGAGCCGAGAAGGCCAAAGCCGTTGCGGAGCCCGGTTCGCCTCCGCCTCCGCCCAGGCCGACTCGGGATCAGCCTCCGCTGACTTCAAATCCGCCGATGGTTTCCCTCCCGCCCCCGCCACCAACCCAACGTTCCGGTCAGGCCCCCGCGCAATCATCATTTACCCCCAGCTCATCCATGTACAGCGAATCGGCAGTCCTAGGCCCCCAGGGTGAACAGAGAGTGGTCATAGCCCGTCCCCAGGCGGAGGCAACCCACAGGCAAACGTCCCAAGCCCGTGCACCGCAGCCTGCTTCTGCGGAGGAAAAGCCGCAGATCAACTATGCCATTCGCACGTTATTTCAGTCTGCCATTGATCGGAGAGCTAGGAATGCAGAGATGGCCCAGGCCCGGGTGGAAAGCTGGCATCCTCCTCCCTACATGGGCAATAAGGAACCCAGGGGAGGTAGCTGGAGAGGGCCTGCTTTGAAACCGGCGAAACAAACTGAGCCACTCCTATCTCCGAACTCGATTCCAGGGCAGAGAAGCTACTCGAGCACGTCACATGAATCTTTGATCCTCCCATGGCGGAGCTCCGTCGAATCTGATGTGTCTAGTCTTTCTAGCGGTTGGGGGGACGGTCCGCCCATTCCGACTCCTGTTCTGATCACTCAGAAGCCACTTATGGACCGTAAGATCATGGTTTCAACAACTAGGGGAAGCGAGATCGCGCAAGTGAGGGAGCTTCCGAGGGAGATGGTGTGAGTCGAAGGCATCGGCCGCACCATCCTTTATCAACACAAACAAGACACTACAAACAGAAAGAAAAAGAGACACTTGAAACGATTCTACTTGTGATTGTTTTTAAATTCATGCTTTAAGACTGTGTACTTCGAATGGGAGTTGTGCCGTGGTTTAGGGAATCAATGCCCCCTTTCACTCTAAGAGGGAGAGAGTCCGACCATCCCAGATCCACCAGGCAACAGTCTTCATAATAACTTCAAAGTCTTCTACTTTCTTACTCCGACTTTTAATAAGCTAACGAAATTTTCTCAATTTGTGTTATTACTGAACGGTCGAAATGATTCTAGCCTGAGACGCGGATTTCACAAGTTTCAGCTGTTGAAAACCACAAAGGTGGGGCGATTATTCGAACGAGAGTACGCAAGGCCAATGTACCTATTTTCAACATCAACAAACTAGTAGGTTTTAGAGACGTTGAAGTCAACAGCCTTGGCGGAGCATGCACTTCTGCAGTGTGAAGTCTTTCGGATACGGGGTTTTCCAGGCGAAAGTCGCTCCCTGTGAGCCCGCAGCTGAGACATTCTCTTGGGCGACGCAATTCAATTGAGAAGTTGCCCGGGACCAAGAGACCGCCAAGGACCCCAAGAGCCCAAAACAAACTGCTGTTGGTTAGACAACGCGTCAACGGCAACCCTTCTCCCGCCCCGCGCCGTATCAGTACCCCAGCTGCTGACGTCGCAGTGCGTGTGCCAAGGGGTGGGGGAACCGACCCTGGGCAGACCAGCTGATGATAACTTGAACAAGACGTGCCCCCCAAGGCTCATATCCCAAGCCGAAGGAGAGAGAGAGCTGATGAATTGGCCAGGGTTCCGGGTTGCCGTACAACATGAGCCTCTTGGCCCCAAGGTTCGGCCACCCCGTTAGTCCAATTACTACCCGCTGTGGCTGCGTCGGCCTATGTTTGCGCTTGATGTCTTGATAGCTTCTGGAAGGTCGTTATCTCGGACAAGACCCCCAAGACACTTGGCCAGCATGATCGCGTGCCCCAAATGGCCTGGTCTTACCAACTTGCCTACCTGGGGCAATACGATTCAATCGCTTGCTGGGGCACCGTTTCTGACTGGAGTTTTCGCCGAGACCCGTCATCCCTTGCCTCAATCCCAGCCTGCATGTTTGCGCCTATTTAACTATGTGCCCGGCCCAATGCGATCGATGTTGGATCTAGGTTTCCCCGCTAGATTGTCCCATTGACCTCAAGCTTTGTCCTGCGGCTGTCGCATCGCCAAGACTCGAAGCTCGACCTGTCACCCCACGTTTACTACGGCTGTCCCTACCATCCTCCTGACGATCCTTGTCACCGAGAAACACGAACACTCCAGCAAACATCCAATGCTACTCGGCCTGGATCAACTACATCAGTAAAGGAGCCAGCCATCGCCGCCATGGTTAATATCGGACGGAAAATCTATAATCTCCTGGCACCCTCGGCCGACAAAGGTGACGATGGGCGAGACGTGTGGGGCTCGCGTCTTTCCTTCATCTTCGCGGCGATGGGAGGTGCCGTTGGACTTGGAAATCTCCTTCGGTTCCCCTCAATCGTTTACAACAACCACGGCCTCCAGTTCTTCATCCCTTACCTCATCTCTCTACTTTGCCTCGCCATACCGACGCTCCTCCTCGAAATCTCCATCGGACAGGCGTACCGCGGCGGTTGCGTCCTGGCTTGGCACCATGCACACAAGCGCGCGAAGGGGGTCGGCTTTGGAATCGTCTATATTGGTTACGCCATCGTCATTTACTACGTTCCAATTATTGCCTGGATCATGTCCTACTTCCGTCACTCCTTCATAAGCCCTCTGCCTTGGACCGGGCGGAACGAAGACTTCTTCTATGGGGACGTGCTCCAGAATGTTGACCCCATTGAAGGAAGCTTTACGGAAGATGGGACTGGCGTTCAGGAGTATACCACCTACCCTGGAATGGGTATGAACACAGAGATCACGCTATGGAACCTCTTCACCTGGTTTGTTGTCTGGCTCTGCATGTTCAAGGGCATCGGTCTGACCGGACGCGTGGTCTACTTCACAATGGCAATGCCCATCATCCTGATGATCGTTCTCATCGGCAGAGGCTGCTCCCTGCCCAATGCCATCGACGGAATTCGTCTCTACTGGACCGAGTGGCATGGCGAAAAGCTTGCCTCGGGAACCATCTGGCAGGAAGCCTGTGGTCAAGTTTTCTTCAGCACGGGAATCGGCATGGGTTACTACACGACGTACGCCAGTTACAACCACAAGTACTCCAACGCCGTCCAGGACTGCCTCATCATCTGTTTGTCCAATTCTCTCATCGAGATCATCGGCTCCATGTCGGTGTTCGGAGTCGTCGGCTACCTCGGAATGCACCCGGAAAGCAGCGAGAGGCTCAACACCTTCGTGGTCGGGTTCCTGACGTACCCAGAGGCCATCGCCGAGATGCCCGGGGCCAACTTCTGGGGCGTTCTGTTCTTCGCGACACTCTTCATCCTGGGCCTCGGGTCCGCCTTTGCCCTCCTCGAGGCATTCGTCACCATGATCTGCGACACCGACTGGGGCAGGAAATACCCGCGCCCTTACATCTCCACCGCCATCGTCGTCGCCTCGTTTCTGATCTCCCTCCCATTTTGCACCGAGTTCGGCTACACGTTGGTGGACGCTGCGGACACATGGATCAACTACTTGGCTTTGTTCTGGATCGTTTGGAGCGAAGCCGTTTGCGCAACAACCCTCTACCGGTACCGAGATGTTGTAGACCAGTGCGGCCTTGTCGCATGGTGCCTCTACAACATTTTTGGCTACATTGGTGGCACTCTAATCGGTCTCATTGTTGCTCACTCCGTGTCTCCCGAGGCTGGTGCTGGAGTCGGCTTTGGAATGTTCATCGCTGGGACGGTCTCTTCTGTGCTGCTTGCCAAGGATCCCACCGCCTATTGTCCCGCCTTTTTCAGCAAGAGCGCTCTCATGCGCAAGTTCTTCTATCTCACCTCGTACTCGGTAAGTTATTCTCGCTCCATGGCACATGTTATTTTGCTAATAGTCTGCACTAGGGCAACCAGCTTCGCCGAGACCTCAATGCCAGCATTTGCACCAGCGGCCAGTGGAAGATCCCGGCCATCTGGGGCTTCGTCTTGAAGTACAACACGGCTCCCATTGTGTCCATAATCTTTTCGTTCGCATACCCCAACTTCTATGCCGCGGGCCGCATGGACCCGCTCTATATCGCCAGCTTCGCCTTCATGCATATCGTCATCTTCAGCTCGCTCGTCGGTCTCGTTATGCCTCGATGGTTCAATGTGCTCATCCCGGAGAACAAGGTGACCGAGGCGGATTATCCGATCATGCCTGGCGTGATCTTCTCTCGCGCTAACGCGTATGGAACCCTCGATATCGATGGTGTGCCTCAAAATGAAGGAGTTGTGGGCGACTTCATGTCGGCAAGCGATGTTCACAGGCCAACTGATGAAGGAACATGGGATCAAGGGCGAAACCAGGAGAAACTTACCGAGAAGCGACAAAGGCCTCGGTCGGAGACTTTAGCATCCTAGATACACGCTGAGGGGTTTGCATCTACAGAGCAGGACCGGAAGCTAATAGAAATTTATGTTGCTGCTCCATGAAATCTCTTTGTGGTCCTGGTACCTTGGAATGAACCATTTCGACTATATGGATCCTCTCTCACTAGGTACTAAGTTATGGAAGTTTCGGGAGACTATCAACGGAGACATTCTGGCACGCCGTGGTAATGAGTAAATCCGGGTGTTCAATTGCACGTTGCTAATAGCCTCAAGGGCGATGTTCGGCCCTATGTCCGCCCCTGTCGTGGCTGCGGCCGGAATATGATTGGTAAACGACATCGATCTCCCTAACGATCAGGGCCAGCAATAGAGTAATCGATGTGGACTATGTGAAACAATCTAAACAACACGGGAAAGGAATTAATTCCGTGTCTAAATTGGCTGTTTAAACCCGATTCGCCAACAAATATTGGTGGTATTCTATCTAGCCCAGATAGTCGGTCCAGGCGGGCTTAGAAGTGCCCTGTGACTGGTAACTAAATTGGAAGTAGAGCCCTGCTACAATGAGATGCGTGAAAAAGAAATACCACGCTGTGAATTGCTCAACCTTCTTCCTCTGTTCGTCCTTGTCTGTCCTCTTAAAAGTCTTCGTCGAGACGACTCATTGTCCAGGTCCCGGATAATGTTGCTCCTCGATGCAGGCCAGACGACGAGCAATGTGGTGATGACATATGAGCTCAGATACACTGCTGCAATGACTTTGGTCCTTGTGATTCCCTCGAAAGCAAATGCTTTTACAAATTGGAGAAGAATCGGAGAGAACGTGATGACCTGACGGATTATGACGCTAATCGGTGTTGTTTTGTTTTTGTACTTGTTTCGGAGCTTGGCATGAATGTTGCCTCGGAATCGCCAGCGGATCAGCTCGACCTGGGCCTGACGAAAGACCCCGTGCGGTAAGCGTAGTATGTGAACATTCCCAAGATATCGATCACATCGATGGCGCAAACGATGGGAGAAACACGGAGCTGAAAGCTCACGTGAGCGTCAGCCCCTAACACGAGTCCCGATGACTCATTCATCGAATTCATGGCAAATGAGACAAGAAGCCAGAACAGAGTGGTTCGTTCAATGCCATTGTTTGGCATTTCTGGTTGCGGGAGGTCCTGATGCGGAAGACGCTTGTGGCTGGAAGAACAGTTGTACCCGGAAGAAGAGTTTGCAAAGTATGCTATGTTGGATTTCGTGGAGAATCGTCTTTTGGAGCGAATGCGAGAATTTAAAGGGTGTTGATGTTGATGTAGAATGAATGTGGAGTTGCGTTATTTGATGCAGATCGAAACCGAATCTTTCCACTGATACCTATATAACTATACAATTTCGCTGATGAGGACCTTGTCGCCGAGGCATACAATGATGTACATCATGAGTATAACTTGGTGGTGGCCGACGTCCGAGACACTCTAACTAGTCTGCTTTGGATCAATGGCAGAGCAAAAATCACAAAGGAAAACACCTGCCAAGACAAGGCAACCGCTCGGAAAAGACGCCGCGTGCAGCATCTCGAAAGATATTTTCTCAGAATGCCCAGGCTGTGCCAAGCTCGAAACTCGGACAGGAGTTCGTAAGCTTTGACGTCTAGAGGCGCCACGCCGAATTTATGCGTGATTCTGATGGGGCTGAGGACCTCGGTGACGACGAAGGAGAGCTGAAATGGCACGAAGCTGGGTATAAATCAAAGAGTAGATGTCGACGTGAACTCAGAAAAAGGCAGACAGGGGAGCATGCCGAATCCATGTGGTTTCTCACTCTAGCCTGGGGAGGCGGTGCTGGCTCTAGTCCGCAGCACTCCGTTGACCGAGATTCAAGTTCGTCCGGTGCGAAGCAAGATGCCGCGAACATGGGATGCAGGGGGCCGCCAATGGCAGCTCGCAAGACGGTGTGTCGATATCTGTGTGGAGTCTACAGGTTTTGTCCGAGTGAACGTTGGTGTCAACGCCTAGATTGAGATGGAATGTCACAGCCCCGGATTGCGGCGTTGGAGGCCGCCTTGTCACTATGAATGCGCAATCGGGGAATAGGGACTATTTAGTGTCATCGCACTCTTCAGTTGAGTGCATCCGCTTCCCCGAGAGGTTTGCTTCGAGATTGGTGTTCTAGGGGGGACCGACCTATCTTGAACAGAGCACCGTAGCTAACACATTTCTGGCACCCTCCACTCTTGCCAACAATACATTGATCCTCTCGTCACCCGAGTCCTTGACAGGCCTTGCATACCATAACTGCGAGCCTTCACCTCTCTCTTTCGTCGACCGAACACTAAAATCCGACCCCCTGTCTAACAAGAGTTTGATCGCATTCCAGCCCTAGTACAAGAGTGTTCTCCAATTGTTATGCAGCGCGTTTATATACATTCAAGTGTCAAGAAGGAGCAGCACATATGGGACGGTGCCCCTCCAGGATGAGTGGAGAGGCTAGCTGCATTCCAGCAGCTGGGGGCTGTTTAAATCGGCATGACAGTGAATCGAGGCTTTCGGGATGTCTGCGGTGTCCAGCATATCGTCGATGTAGGGGGCCGCGGTCGTTGCCGTCAGGTCCCGCAACCTCGGTCTCCTGTGCGTTTACGTCAGCGCCGGCGTCGATGAGGTGCTTCAGAACGCGCATATTCCACTTTTCTACGGTGGCGAGCAGCATCAATTATTAGAAAAAGTGGAAGACAGGGGTTAGGCAATGGAGCATTTCCTAAAGGAGCTCGCCGAAACGATTCCAAGTAATAGATCTAACCTTCATACAAGATGATTCATTGTGAGTAGATGAGTGCTCATCAGATATACACCATGACAAAGAAACACACAGTCACCGTCGATGTCCTCAGCTAGAATACAAAGACCTGTTTCAGCTCCGATGGGCGATTCATAGTATATAAGCTTCCTGTAATTCTGAATATCCGACCAAGAGTCTCACTGATCACGCAACGTTGATGCAGTCCCCCACATCGACTGCCAACTCAATATAGGGGTACATTTGTGAGCTACCCAGAGTTTCCCGACCATTCAACATTCAAGGCAAGTCTTTTTACCGTTTATTTTCCATTTCGCCTATGTTACACATGATGAGAGTTTTGCCGAACGGAATGACTCGGAATCCGAGTCCTGAAGACCGTAACAGTCGACATCGCCTGAGCTCAAAGCAAACCCCACTTACTCACCACGTTGTCGCCTTCTGAGTCAAATGCGATTGCTGACAAGTATGGATTACTCCCAAATGCAGGTTTCAAGCGGCCCGATCAGACAGATCTTATGTCTTCTGAGTCCAGGAACGTTCTTTTTTGTCCAAGGTAAACATCCTGGTCTTTTCTGCATTCCTTCCGTTTGCCATGATGACAAAATCTTATCCCGGTCAGATTGCATGAAGACAATCGAAGCTGATATCGCCTGAGGCATCTCTCATGATCTCATGAAATTTATTTCAAAGTAAAGACGGAGGCTAACATGTGACGAATGCGTTTCTAGTACAGGCTCCATCGCGACGGATCTGAATCCTCCGCGCGATGCCAGAGCAGAGTGCACGAACCAGACATGACGTCTCACATCCTTCAGACCTCAAACGAGTGGAATCACGTCACATCAAAAATGTCAGGTGAATTCCCATGTTTATTAACTCAATTAGGCTCCTCCACTGTCCCTCTTCCTCACCAGCTCGGTTTCGAACTCCAGCTTGGCTTCCCTCCTCAGCACTCCATACATCGACGAAGAGTCGAGCGGACGACCCTCGGCATCTGAGAAGCCCTTGGCCTCTTTCAAGTGCCTCATCACCACTTCTCCAACTTCAAGTCGAGCACCGGACTTCTCAGCACAGTCGATTCCGTGGCCAACGTCTTTCAGTGCGAGTTCCAGGTCTGACCAAGGCCTGTCTCCACGAGGTGGCATGTAGGCGCCGGTGGTGAGCCTTTTGGACATAGAAAGGGCGAGTGGTCCGTACTGATGCTCAATCAGAGTCTCCATCGCATCTGTGCCCAGCCCCGTCTTCTCGGCGAAGACATGAGCTTCGGCGACAAGCTCCATCATGCCTGCTGTCATGAAGTTGCTATTGTAGACTATTAGCCAAATTATCTGATAGACTTTAACGAAGTTTCGTTGACACACCCTGCTGTCTTCATCATGCTTGACTGCTGAACGTCTTCCCCCAGACGGATCGCCCCGCGTCCCATGACACCCACGATGAACGGGTTGATCGCCTCGATGGCATCGTCGGGTCCGGCGAGAATCCACAACAGCTGGCCCTGCGCGGCAACCGGACTTGCCCCAAAGACCGGAGCGGCGATAAACTTTGCGTTTTTCTCAGCTAGCCTATCGCGCGCTCTGGCCGATGACAAGGGGTGGACCGTTGACGTGTCGACGATGATCTTGCCGCTCAAGTCGACGGACGAGGCGGCACCGTCCAGGATTCTGTCCAAGGTTGCTTCCAGGGCAGCGTCGTCGCTGAGAGACATGAAGATAATGTCCGTGTTTTCGACGAAAACTTGAATTTGAGGACAGGCAATTGCGCCGAGTTCCTGTAACGCCACCCCGCGAGACATTGTCCGATTGTGATACCGAAGGCGCGCGGCGCCTTTTTGCCTGAGATGCTTCTGCAGATTTGTAGCCATTGCGAGTCCCATTGAACCCAAGCCTTTGAAAGTTAGCTCATCTCATGACTGCAGATCTCAGCTTGTCCGCATGAGCGGAGATAGCCTCACCTATCCAACCGAGCCGCGGGTGCGGGGTAGACGTTGAGGAAACCGAATCGCTCGCCATGACGTTTTGAGGTTGATCTATCAATATTTCCGATTGTTTCGTGAGGTTACAATTGACTTTCGAAGATGTCGAAAACCCAGTACGGCACATTTAAACCTATCTCGAAGGAGTTGCCGGCAGAATGCTGCCAACTCGCAGGATTCGAGTGAGTCAGTCCCCCGGCGCTACTGATGACCAGATTCGGGACGGCCCCACTCTCGGCCCGCCATCCGTCGGCCTTGACATCCGAGGCCGACGAAGCCGCGATCGGCATCCTGGCCTTGCTACCTCGTGTGGTTGTAGAGACGCCATGCAGCTTACAGGAAACCATACAGGTAGTCGCAGGAAATCTTCTTGCGCATACGTATAATCTCTATTGTTGCATTGGAGTCTAAATTTATGTTGTTCGTACAGGAGATCCCTCAATTTTCCTGCTCACCGAGAAGCCTTCGGAGAGTGACTGTTGCGAGCCTCCGGCCGCGCCCGAGTCTCTACGTCATCGCCCTGCTGCCCTTGGGCGTAACACCCGGCAGCCCACCCATTTGTGACCAGATCCTTTTGGCTATCGTCGTCTTCGACGGGCATGGAGTTTAGCTCGATCGACCTTTCTACCTGGATCTTCATCTTGTTCCCCTCCTTCCCATGGGTAGAAAGGTTGCCCGTCCTGTTCTCAAAGCTCTGGAGTGGGAGGTTTCCGTTCGTGCTCCGGCCGTAGGGATTCTTCGAGTACTTCTTGTACGTCCCAAGCTTCGGGATGATCTTGATAAACAGTGCCTTTAGAGCAGGAACTGAGGCGCAGATGATGGCGATGTTAATCTCAAGACCTGACCAGACAGCGATATCAACGCCGACAACTGCGTCGCACAAGTCAGCACACTTCCAAGAATCCTTGTATCCGTAGGCCTATGAGGGCGAAGTACGTGGTTGCTGGCTGATTGGAGCCGAGCCGTGGACATAGAGGGAGTGCAGTCGCACGATGGCGACAATTGCAGCACTAGACGGCAAAGTCAGTCAAGTCCTCTCACCACGGACGTTCAAACGCACAAGGCACCGCAGGTAAAAACGCCGATCAGGACAAGCTTCGCTCGGAAGGTGATCTGCAAGCTCCGAAGCCACGGCACGGGAACGAAGAGAATGATCAAGTCGTTGAGGATGTTGAAACCGGCAATTGCATAGTTCAGCACCGACCGCTCAATGCATCCTCCCGGAATCCGATCGTCCCAGTACTTGGCTACCGGCCAGCACGTGAAGATTGTTGTTCCCAGACAAAAGGCGGCATAAATCGCAAGCCATATTATGAGCCCCAGAATGATCTTGATGGCTTTCTCGGTTCGAAAGATGCGGCGATATTGGAAGAGGATGGAGAACTTGACGCATAATTGTGTGAAGTTGTAACACACTACTGTTGCGTAGAGGGCGCGGAGGAATTCTTGGAGTTCAGCAAGGCCGATCGCGTCTCCTAAACCCCACTTGATCTCTGCAGATGACATGTTAGATGATGACCACGCTTATGCAGTAGTTCGCTGACTTACGCTGGATAACGGTGACTAGGTAGGCTATCGTTCCAAACTTGGCCATCAGATCAGCATCATCTCCATGATGGGTAAGTTGAGGTGCAGGAAACGTACCAGTGCTACAACCATCAGGACATCGTCTGCTCCGAGGTTCTTCACCAGTGCAGCGCGAGTGTAGGTCCGCATGCATACCACAGCAAATGCCAGGGTGGTGAAGAAGAATGAAGAGAAAACCAGCCCATAGTTGCGGGAAACCACAGGAACGCCGCCCACGTTCCACATTGCAAGGGAACTAACAGGCGGAAGACAGATTGTCGCTGGAAGTTTTAAAGTAAAACGATCTGGGCCAGGACCGGGAGAAAAGCAAACATGCAAGAAGTTCCATCTCCACTAATATAACGTTTGACAGACAAACTTGACAAAGTTCGCGTGGGAGGGAAGTTGGGATGCATGCACGAAACGTGACGTCCCGCAGCCCGGCCCTCCAGCATCAAGCAACATCACGGTGATAGAAGGAATGTAATCTGCATGGCTTCAGTCGGGTGCACAACCGGACGGGTGCAGAAAGAGCCAGCAGCCCGTCTCCAATCACTTGGCTGCTCCATTTCTCACATGATTTGTGGCTCGCACACTTCCAATATCTTTGATCTTTTCGTTGGACATTCAGCTAGCCCAAGCGCAGCAGCTATTTCTCCATCACAGTCACATGGGTCTAGCCCTCGGAACAACGAGAAACGAATGCGCCTCTTTCATACAGATATGAGTCCAAGGGTCGAGGGCCGAGCCAGCGGGTGCCCCTGAAATCATGCGATTTCTCAACACATACACACTGCTTCGCCAGCAGGCATTTTGGTCTGTCACGACGACGTTTGCTAGGTACCTTTTCCATCTCTTTCGAGCAATCTTCGCCTTCGGTGTTCCAAGGCTGGAGGCTTGTTGTTGCCACTGCGGTACAAAGTGCGGCGCAATGAGAATATCTGCAAGCAAAAGGACAAGGGGCGGAGGTAGGCCCAATAAGGGCTGCGAGGGGCGGGAGGAGTAGCCGGAACCCTGGCAGGGTTCCGAACGACGGCCAAGTTCGAAATTGCCCGGTGAGTTAGCACCTGTCACATTCTAAATCGATGAAGCTTCTGCTGTCCCGACGTACGTGATATATCGAATATAATGCAAACAATTATAAAACATGCCGAAGGGCCAACATGCGTAGTTTGTGAAGATGCGGCCGCATGATTCGCGGAGTGCTCTGCGGGTTTCTGACAAGAGCCGATTTATCCGGATTTGATGCGCCAGCGAATGAAGTGGTGTGGCCACGATCCATGAAGCGAAATGCCTCATTCCACCAGTGATTGGATGTTTGGCGAGTGGCGAAGGGTCTTTTGCTATGCATCACATTGTCACAGTCACAGCAATAACCAGGGCTCGAAGAGTTTCCAAGTTTCGTCTGTGAATCTGCATGGACTGGAAGATGGCTGTCCAACATCCCGTTGGCCCAAATGTTCCTAGTCATACGAGAGAAGTCTCTTCTTTGACGAGGTTCTTCACCGGGGTGGAGAAGTTGTCTTGAGCCCTGGTTCCAACAACATCCACCCCTGCTGCAGAGAATGCGGATAGCCCGCGATTGGCCGTCGATCAACCAACACAACTTCAGCCCCTGCATGAAGTGAAAAGAGGAGCTTCTCGACGGGGTCGACGCGGAGTAAGCGTTCCGGAACAAGGCCATGCATGATGAGAAGCACTGGGAATTCCACTGCGCGAAGAAACCTTAGACGAGCAGTCATTTGCGCGGCGCCAAGAGGAGAACGGGTGTGTGGGGGAGAACCCGAACGACCCTTGGCGGAACATGCTTATTTCGACTTGGCACGACGCCTTCTTCAGAGGCCTGCAGGTGGCGCTGGCATTCCTCCGGAAGCCTGTCCCCGCGGCGTGGTGGTGTAGAATTAGTGCCCGAGTTTGGTGTGGACTTGACCAGACATCGACGAGTCGAGAGACAAAAGACCGTAGTTGAAACTATTTATGTGCTTGCCCACGAAAAAAGGCATCTGCATCTAGAACAAACTGTAATTAAGAAAGTGAAGAAATATTATTGTAAAAGTCTAAGCTAGAAAATAAAGTTGACAACGCTGTGTTTTATGTAATAGATGAGTCCAGAGGATGGCAGGCGACGTTGACCTGAGAGGAAGAGCAAGCCCTCTTCATGCACTGTAAACACTGACCTCCTCTTTCTCAAGGGGAGCATCGATGTGGTTGTTGAACTCTTTTTTGGGATCGAACAGAAACGCCGCAGCTGTTGAAACTTAGCATTCTCCATTTAGCAAAGGTCTTCGGGAGGCTTACCAACGACAGCAACAGCAACAAAACAAGCCGCAGCGATCCAAACGTTTCTGAAGGCCACGACATAGGTGTCTAGAAGAGCGGTTCCGGCCTTTGCGAGAATCTCAGGCGTGATCCCGGGGAGACTAGCCAGAAGCTCGTTGTCGTGAGTGGTGAGACCGCCGATGAGGCCACCGAGATTCTCGGGATTGAAGCCAGCCGGCACGACAGCAGCGGCGACGTTTCCAGGCATGTGGCTCATACTATGGTTGAAAATGACGTTGTAGATGGCGATGCCGATAGTTCCTCCCAAAGAGCGGACGGAGATGATAAGACCGCTGGCAATCGCAATCAACTCAGGCGGAATACACAGCTGAGCGGCGGTGATGAGGGTCGTCAACGTCATGCCCAGGGCGAAACCCAGGAGGACCGGGTAGAACCACACGGGGTCGCTTGAGCCGCGGTTCGTCGTCGCCATGCACGCGAAGAAGACCACGAAGACGAGAAAGGCACCGACGGTCAGCCACCGGAGGCGTCTCGTGACAGCGCAGTACCAGCCGCAGATGAGCGAGCCCACCATGGACGCGACGGCCATGAGGGAGTACCGGGTGCCCACGAGCACGGCGTCGGTCTCGTACAGCACGCTAACCTGGAAGGCGAAGTACGTGTTGGCTGCGAAGAAGGCAACGCCCTCGGCGAAAACGCAGAAGATGACGATGGAGAAATTGCGGTTCTTGGTGAAGAGGCCATGGTGGAACATGCCCTCCTTCTTGAACCAGGTCTCATAGACAACCAGCGCCGCGGCGAGAGCAACACCAACAGCGAAGGTTGCCGAGACATGGGGGTCCGACCATTCGTACGGGTTTTTGGACCAGGATAGTCCCAGGCAGAAGAGTACCAGACCAGAGGCCATCAAGATGTAGCCGATCCAATCAAGCTTCGCGAGCTTCTCTGTCATGTTGAGCTGCTTCTGGAGAGGCAGAGATGGAGGGTTGTACACAACAATGCAGATGATGGCTGAAACGGCATACAGCCCCAGGGCGATATAGAAGTAGTATCGAAAGCCGTCGGAAGTAGGGTCGTTGGTGCGGTTGAGGGCGCCGCCCACAAGAAGACCGAGGATGCTGCCGACGCCGTTGGACACCATGTCCGAAGCCTGGCCGTACGCGCGCCACTTGCGGGGGAGAACCTCAGAGGAGACGGTGTGAAGAAGAGGCTGAGCTCCAAACGCGATGCCGATGATGCAGAACCCGGCGATGCACATGTTGATGCTCGTGGCGCGTGCCACAACAACGCAACCTACAGCACCAAACAGTGTCGGGATGACGATGAACCATTTGCGGCCCCAGTAATCGGCGCCTTGGGAGAAGATTGGTCCCAGTACGACCGTCATGATGGTGATGACCGCCGAAAGCCAGCTCGTCTTGTCTGAAGCCCCGAAGTGGCCCGCGATGGTTTGCCCTTGCTATGTGACATCCCCAATCAGTAGTTGCTCACTTCACGGCCAGGTGTAAAACTGTCTGTGCAACTTACCGCACCGGCGCCGATGAGGCTGAATAGCTGGGCCGCATAGATCATGGCCACTACGAACACAGCCAAGAACGTTTTGGCATGGAGGTGAGGCGCCGGTTCGTCCGAGGTCAAGCTGCCGTTCGAGGACCCGGGCGCGCGCTTCGCCGAGTCGATGACCACGGCCGCCTCACGGGGCTTCTCCTCCATGTTGTTGTCTTCCGCGGACATAGCTGCCGGAGCTACGATCGCGGGGTGTCGGAGCGAAGAGGTGAGAAGGTCAGAGCGTCAACACCAAGAGAAAAGAAGGAAATGCACAGCGCAGTCGGGATGACTGGCTTCAAAGGGAGAAACTGAGGGGAATGTAGATCGACAGAGGAAACACTAGCGGAATGTCCCGACGAAGGGGAAACCAAGCACTAATACAATCGGCAGGTCACGTAAAGACGATATCGCGCTCATGATTGATAGGTGGTCGTCTTGGTCGTGTCGATCCAAGAAACCTTCGGACGTCCGTCGCAGTCTAGTGCAAGACCTGCATTAGCGAACTAAAACACCACTGAAGAGCCTTCACAACATCAGCTTGACGCATGTCTTGGATTATTGCACAGACTTTTTGCGTTGGCGGCCGACTGTAGCGGCTGTCACTAAACCCTGACTGGTCCGCGCAACCTAACAAGCGAACTCGAGGAAAACATGTGTAAAGTGCCAACCCGTACCAGGAACAACACTCGTATAGCACGCCCATAACCCTTGTTGCATTTTCCCAGCCTCGAGGAAAATGTACTCCGTGTGACAGCACTGTGACTCGAAAGGCCGTCGGAACAAGAAGGGATATCCGCACGTAAGAGGCACAGCGAGACGCCGGAGCGGATGTTCCAAAACCTGCAAAATCTCCGGCAACAGAATGTTCTCGGTAGCGCGGACGCTTCCATCTGGCTTGGTCTAGAGCAACAGCACCACCTCATATACCCTGGATACTCATTCGACTGGCGATGTTACATGGGTCTGACAACCATGTCAGACACCCTCAGGGTTGATGATGTGCCTGGCCACACCCACCAACCGAAGCGAGAGTGTTGCAGGGGTCGGCCCGTTGGTCCTTAACCCCCCGAGATCCCCGGTCAGAGCGGCACGGAAGCACGCCCTCAACGTTATTAGGCGGATCTGAAGGAATGATTGCTAGCAGAGTATTTAGAGAAAGGTGATGAAGAAGGCAGAACGTCGTAGTTTAGACAAGGCCAGCCGTTGTGTTCTATAGCTCAAAGAGAGAAGTGTGTATCCCCGCCCCGCAGATTGGTTGTTGAAGGCTTATTCCGAAGCAACGTAGTGACAATGCGCTGCTCGTGTGGACCAATGCGACATTGCCCTGCCGCTCGGGACAACGGGAAACACCAACTGGTTTGATGCCAGCGAGTTGGGGGATTGATTGGGCTTTGAAAAACGACCCAACTGCAGGTCCTATCTCGCCAACGAGGGAATAACGGGGTTTGATGCACAAGACTAATATCCCGGCGGGCATGGAGGTGGCCGGAAGCGAACCCCAATGAACATCCCTAAGATCAACATGGATACTGGGCTGATTATCCGATTTGTCTTCACAGTGGAACTGATATGTCGAGCCCTGCCATCACCCTGGTATATTTCATCTTGTCACTGACGCAAAGACTTGAGTATCAATGCAGGCGGACTATTTTAGAGAAGCGAGCACATGTGCATCACCACGAACGTAACCTCAACACACCCATTTCGGAACTCAGCCCGTGTTGGTGACGCCCCCTTACGTCTACTGCTCAAGTCTGTAGGACAAAAACTCGTACGAATTCATCCGGTGCCGCCTCCGGGGCGAGATTACACCGAACGAGCACGAACGCCCGGTGCATCTTCTCGTCGCCTCCCGGGACCTGGACCAGTCGTCCAAATTGAGGAACCAGACATTAGGGGTCGAATGGCTCCCGCCTGTTATCTTCCAACAATCATCGCAAATGACCGCCGATCGTCCGAGACCCTGGATAGATATCTCCATCTAGGAGTGACGTGTGCCGCATATCGTGGGGCTTCTGGTGGAGTGACTGCCCATGGCTCCAGCAACAAGAGAAGACTTATCTATGACTCTGTGTCTTCCTTCTTGACGCCACGAGTCAATATTCCCACTTCTTTCCGGTTCGTGAGAACTCCATTCGATTGCAGTTGAATCTAAAACTTTGATCCAAATCGTTGTCCGTCCCTGCCTTTTGTTCCGGCCAACCGGACCCCTTCGGAATCTAAAGCCAAGATGCTCGACATTGTCATTGTCGGAGCCGGCATCGCCGGCCTGGCCGCCGGCATTTCGCTTCGCCGCGCGGGCCACAGAGTACACATCTACGAACGCTCGGCGATGAACAACGAGGTCGGCGCCGCCATCCACGTACCGCCGAACGTCTCTCGTTTCCTCGTCCGCTGGGGTCTTGACCCCGAAGGTGCCGGCTTCGTCAAGGCTGGGCCCATTGAGTTCAAGGATCCGGTGACCCAGGAGACCACGGTGGCCATGTCTCATGCTCACAACAACGAACGTTACGGCGCCGACTTGTGGTACGCCCATCGCGTGGACTTGCACGACGCTCTGAAGAAGAAGGCAACCGAGCCTCAGGGACCAGGCACCCCCGTGACGATCCATCTGAAGTCATCTGCGGCCGGATATGTGCGTGGTCTAGAGGTTCAACGGCCATATTACTTGTTCGTGACATGCTAATGTGCTGTAGAACACCGAGTTGCCTGCTATTCGCCTCGAGAACGGTGACGAGATCAAGGCCGACCTGGTCATCGGAGCGGATGGCGTTCACTCCATCGCCAGCGAAACAGTCATCGGTCGCAAGAACCCTCCCAGCCCAGCGAGCCACTACAACTGTTGCTACCGTTTTCTGATCCCCAAGGAAGTCCTCGAGGAGGACCCCGAGACGAGATTCTTCAACGTCGACTCCAACGACCTCATTCGTCTCTACCCTGACAACGAGAAGAGCCACAGACTGGTGTCTTACCCGTGCCGCAGGTGTGTACCTAGCCGTGATACGACGATAGCAGGTGTCGAGACTGACCAAACAGAAACACGATCCACAATTTCGTCGGACTTTTCTTCGACGAGGAGATGAAGTCGGTGACGAAGGAAGGTCAGTTGAGGGTCTCAAGAAGACGCCGTTGGCTGCGTTGCTCATTTGTGCTAGACTATCACGCCGACTTCGACAAGACCTTGGCCATTGAAAGGTTTTCTGGGTTCCACCCCAGCTTGCAGGCCGTCATCGGGTGAGGCTGAACTGAATGCCGCATGTTGATTGTAACTTGCTGGCTAACAATGTCTCAGAAAAGCAACCGAGATCAAGAGATGGCCGTTGCTATATCGTGCGCCACTGCCCACTTGGCACAAGGGCAAATTGGTGCTGGCTGGAGATGCGGCGCACCCAATGCTTCCTCGTAAGATACGATACCCTTCACCTACAACATCCTTTGGGCTAATATAGAGTCTGCAAAGACCAGGGCCAAGGCGGCGCTATGGGCATCGAGGACGGCGCTGCTCTTGGTATCGTTCTTGCAAACGTTACAAACCGTTCCCAAATCGAGGAACGTCTTGAGCTGTACAAGAACCTGCGTCGGAACCGCGCGAGCGCGATTCAGATTCTCAGCAACGTGGGCCTCGACCAATCGCACCTTGTCAAAAATGACCTTCTAGAGTTCCTCAACGAAGAAGACATCCCGAGTAAGCCAATGTCTCTTGACGGTGACTTCGTGGGAATTTAGCTAACTGCGCAACAGAAAACGCCCCTGATATTATGGCTTTCAACATGAGCTACGATGTCATCTCAGAGGCCACTAAGTTGATGCAGCGGGTTGATCCGTCATTCGTTCTCCCTCCTCAATTCTTTGATGACGTTGCAGTCGGAATTCAAGTTGCCCGTGAGGACTTGACGACGCTGGACAACAAGGTTCAAACACAAGTTCGTCTTGAAACTGAGCCCATTGCAGCACGATAGAAGGTTAGACACTGGGAAAGAGTGTGTTGTATATAGAATATGTGGCATGAAGCCTTCCGAGTTCGAGATCTCGGTAATCCTGCTGCTTTTTGCTATGGGGGAGTATCACTTATCCAGCTTGATGTCGACGCTCTCCGAAAGCCGAGAACATGTATCCGGATCCCCTCACTTGAGGCCCCATTGCGATCCCCTTGCGCACATCGTAGTGAAAATGGCAACATTTCGCCGTAAATGTCTGCATGGCTTTACTCCATCCCATTGCTACATCGCCCAGATTATGTAGGTTCCCCATGGGGCATCACGCACTCTCCCCGCACGCGGAGGCATAGAGTAGACTTGGCAACGGAATCTGGGGAATTCGCATATCCAGCTCGGCTCAAATCAGCAAGCAAACTTCACGTTCACATCTTTATCCAAAAATGTAACAGTGAAAGTCGGTACAAGCTAATTTAATCGATGAATCAGATTGTTTCCGCCACTTTTCCTTGACGCAGTCGAAGACAAGCTGAAGTAGCTGCTGAATGGTATCGTTACACAACATCTGTTGGATGACTGTTCAGCCTAGCTATTGCGATGTTAGGCACAGAACCCGATAATAGTCAAAGATGATCGCAGTAGCCCCAGCTAACGATCTTGGCTTTGCGGTTGCCGAAGGGCGGTTGGAGGCAGCACCCCTGCTCAACCCAAAGAGGCAAAAACTCGCCGAAAACCCGGCGAGATCGCACCTATTCGGGACAGTCCCTCATCGCCCAGCTCAAGGACGTGTCACGCCCTCGCTCAGCGATCTAAACTGGGCTAGTCATCCCTCGGTTTCGGTCTTGATATTGGAACCTTGCACTTCTCGTCGCACTGCTAGCTCTACCAATTCTAAACCTGAGATGCCCCCTACTTTTACTGACAGATCGTGGGTATGTGGGTCACCAAACGTCACACAACCTGTCTACCCCATGGGGGATCGCTAGTGTCCCGGCTGTGCGCTTCTCCAAGAACGAACACCAACGTTGACATCTCGAGTCCAGAATTGCGATTGTTGTGATTGGTTCAGCGCAGTACCCATGTCTAAGGAAACGTACTGGCGGACGTGTTAACCTCGGACGGGACAAACTATAAAGTGACATGCCGAGAAGCGTTTCCGATATTTTCTCTCATGTTGATTTCCTTCGGACGACGACGATTCCGAGAACGTCAGATCCCAACTCTAACAACCTCAAAGCACAAGGCGGCGAATCCTCTTTTCTTTTCCTTTGGTTTTCCGACTGTCGTCCCTTGACCTAAGCACTTCCGCTGCTCTTCTACCATGACTACCTTGGAAAAGACACCATCGCGAGGTGCTTCCCAAAGTCAAGTCGAAGATGCAGGCGTTGACCTAGTAGCCCAGGCCGACGCGCCAATCAACTATGACAGTGATGGCATCAAGGGCATACTTCGATCACCCTACGTGCTAGGCGCCGCACTTCTGGCTTCCTTCGGCGGCTTCTCTTTCGGTTATGGTACGTCCAATCATCCGACGGTGTGCAGTTGATGAGGTGTTGCCTTGCCTGACCACGGTTCTTAGACCAGGGCGTCATCTCCATCATCCTGGTAATGCCCCAGTTCCACGAGTGGTTCCCCGAGACCGCCCCCGGCAACGCGCGATACGGATTCTACACCGGCTTCATGACCGGCATGCTCGAGTTCGGGGCTTTCGTTGGCTGCCTGTTCCTTCCGTACCTCGCCGACAGGATATCTCGGAAATGGGCACTCACCATCGCGACTTTCTTCTTCTGCGTCGGCGCTGTCATTCAGACCTCCGCTCGCAACTACGGCACCCTCGTCGCCGGTAGGACTATAGGCGGTATTGGCGTAGGCACGCTTGCCATGGGTGCCCCTCTCTACATCTCCGAAATCGCACCACCGAATCTTCGTGGCTCTCTCCTCGTGCTCGAGTCCATCAGCATCGTCATCGGGGCCATCGTCGCCTACTGGATCACGTTCGGAACGAGGGGCATGGACGGCGAATGGGCCTTCAGGCTGCCTTTCGCGCTGCAGATGGCTCCCGCTCTGATGGTTGGCCTCGGTATTCACTTCTTCCCCTTCTCCCCACGATGGCTTGCGATGGTCGGTCGGGATGAAGATAGTCTCGGGTCTCTTGTCAAGCTCCGTCGCGTCTCGACATCCGACGCCCGAGTTCAGGCCGAGTGGAAAGGCATTTTGTCCGAAGTCAAGTTCCAGCAGGCCATGGTCGCCCGCGAACACCCAAGATCGAACGCACTTTCTGCCGAGCTTGGCCAGTGGGCGGATCTGTTCAAGCCTCGCTACATCAGGCGCACCAGCATCGCCCTAGCCATCCCGTTCTTCCAACAGTTCAGGTAAGCTGCCGAACCCTCCAGTCTGCACTACCTGCAGATCGCACACGCGTACCACTTCAGAAAGCTCTTCTGCCTTCTTTGTAACTAAGCTTAAGTTTCTAGCGGCATCAATGCATTCGTTTACTACGCGCCGACTTTCTTCGCGGCTTTAGGCCAGAAGGGAGACATGCCCCTTATTCTCTCTGGCATGGTCAACATTTGCCAGCTCGTCGCCGGCATCCCGACATTTCTCTACCTTGATAAGGTTGGACGCAGGAAGCTTGCGATCGGTGGTGGTTTCGCCATGGCCGTGCCCCATCTCATCATGTCGGGCGTTGTCGGAAAGTTCAACGGTAGATGGGATCAGAACCCTGCTATGGGATGGTTTGGCGTGGCTCTCATTTGTAAGTCGAACCGAACTCCAACACGGGTTCCTCCACCATTTCCAGGCCGCAACTAGGCTGACACAGCTATCCCCTTGCAGACATCTACGTGCTCTGCTACGCGTGTTCATACGGACCGCTCGCGTGGACGCTGCCCGCCGAAATCTTCCCCAACTCGAAGCGCGCGAAGGGCGTCGGCGCCGCGACGGCAATGATCTGGTTGGCCAACTTCATCATCGGTGTCTGCGTACCGGAGATGGTTATCAAGATCGGTTGGGGCACGTATCTGTTCTTCGGGTGCTTCTGCGTTGCGGCCGGTGTGTTCTCGTTTTTCATGGTGCCCGAGACCGCACATAAATCCCTGGAGCAGATTTCCGCTTTGTTCGGGGACATCAGCGTGGCAGAGGAGCAAGATTTGCGGCGGCGCATCGTCGAGGAGGTATGGACGGATCCCAGGTATAATGACACGACCTCAATCCAGCCGTAGTCGTAAGATATAAGCTCGCGTTCGTATTCGCGTGTCCACACTATCTTGACTTTAACGCTTTAGACTTTTAGATCCCCGAGGCCGAAACTCAATAGAGCTTCAGATGAATCTGTTGTAGCCGCACAGATGCTCTGTAATTAGCGGACCAATGAGCTCCGCAACTCCGCATCTGCTAGGAGCTGTGTATTCTTAATCATCGTCTGAAGGTACCATTAGTTTTCTGCCAGATGCTTGGTGAAAACATCGACATCCTGGTAGCTAGCTGTCTCATTATCCCCCTCGATTGCCAGCTTAGACGACTGCCCATCTCCACCCTTCAAGCCTAACGGCAAGCATTCGAAAAAGCGTCGACTTCCCAGTAAACCTCCGATGATGATATCATACACTAGCGGACAGTGATAGCGTAGCGGCATGTCCTGTAGGGTTTGACTCGCGTGTTCCTGCAGAACCAGCGGTCTACGGCGGCATCCCACGCTAAAGCCGCAGCAGAATGGGGAAAAGAAGGGCTTAGAGAAGCAGGGGTACGATAATTGAGAGAAGCTTACTGGGCGTTACGTCCGGTCTCTCTCGCCGAGTCGTCTCCTGGCCCCCTTTAAAGGGCCCTGTACTGCCCCGCGCTTCGTTAACGTGCCGGCGAAATGTTCCCTTCCTGGGCATTTTGGTTATTTCGCCTCGGCCATGGTCTCGTATCGAACGGGCGAAAATGGCTCCACCACAGCGACGAGAACGAATCGTGCCGTGCGTGACGTGCAGAGGTATGTTGACGTCTTAATTCCCGTCAAACCGAAGGCCACTCCCGTCAAATCCGTCAAGGTTCACGGATGAAGGCTATTTCTCCCCTGCTTGTCTGCGCTGCTTGTCTTAGGCTCGAGCCATGATGGTCCGACGACGGATGCTGACTTGATTCGCCCTCGCCGCAGAGAAACATCTCCGATGTGAGTACCCGCAGATAGCATCATTCTCTTTCCTTTTTGCCTATCATCGGGGCTGTGTTGGACATTGAGCTCTGTTGATGTGCTCTTGATACTGACGAAGGATATGACATAGGCGATGGCCGGACACCCTGCTCCGGCTGCGAGAAGTCGGGATCTGACTGCGTCCGGGTGAACAACCGCTTCAGGTTCAAGCGCATGGTTGCATCTCAGAAGAAGTTCTCCTTCGACGTCAACCAGCCGTGGCTGCATACAAGTATCAGTTCGCGTACGATCCACCTTGCCTGTGTCTCTTCACCCAACGTCCTTGTTCTGACATTCGATATCTTGCCCCAGAAAGTCAAAAGCCTCTGGCAATAGTCGACCTATCTAAACCGAATCCCGATCGAACCATCGCCGAGACTTCTCCCCCAGGTCGCGCTACAGACACATTACCTCCGATACAGCCACGACCAACAGACCAGCTTACAGCACCGGCCGAATTCCTCCAGTCATTCTCACAAACAGAGCCCAGAACCTCAATCGAGCTGTCAAATTTATTAACAGATCCGACACAAGGTGACGATGGATTGGGCCAAGGAAGTTGGACACCGTCAGGAAGCGGTGAGGACGATGAATCACAAACAAGCCCTGACGCCTTCCAAAACTACCAGCCTGGAGCTACGCCGGCGGCATGTCCGTCCATTGGAACGCCATACACCTCCATCTCGGCGGCTAGTCCCTCATTGCCGACGTCGATTCCTGATGGATGGAGCCGCACCAACCCCGATGGCCCACACAGACGCTTCAGTTTGCTCTCCCACCGCCGCCCATCTTTCTTGGCCGATCCTGCCCATGCTTCTTCTTGGGCTGGGGCAAGTAACACTGGCATACCAGAGATAGGACTGCAAGAGGCCTGCCTCATGCGGTGTTTCGTGAACAATCTTGCTTCCTCTGTAGGTTGACGCATAACGTCCACTTGCCCTAACAAGCCCCTTTTTCCAACCCTTCGCCTACATACACACGCCGTTCGATGTCATTAACAGCTTGAGCCTGGCGGTAGTTTGATACCACAGACAGAGATCGCCACTACGCTTTGGTTGTCCCTCAGCGAGCAGTTTATAACCCACTGCTACTGTACGCAATATGTACCGCAGCATCGAGATTTCTTACTCAGCTATGGTTGAAGAAGACACGGGGCCAGGTCATCGAATACAACGGAATCCCTTTACCCGACTTGAACAAGGACTCTGCTGTCCATTATCATAGCAAATGCATATCCTACCTGATGAATACTTCAACAGACCCCGACAACCCCTGCAATGACGATGCCTTGACGGCCATCACGATACTCCGATATCATGAACAAGTTGACAGTATGTTAGCTCCGCATGGGAGATCATGAGCTGCACCATCGGCTAACGACTTTCCCTGCAGCGCACCTCACCGGATCCGACTCTGAAACCTATATCCGCGCCATCCAGGCTGTGTTCCACGCCCAGCAGGAGGACAAGATCGGGCTTTTCAGCATCGTCTACCACCCTCCAAGAGGACCCGATATCTATGCGCCGACGATGTCTTCTCTTAGACATTCAGCCACTCTCATCACCCTCCGCCACGAAATCTGGTCCGTCCTTCTCTACCGCCGCCCCTTCCGACTGCCCCTCTACGGCACCGAAGACTGCTCCCAGTTTGACACCGATGTCGCCGCAGCCGACGACTTCGACTGGGCCAACCGCATCCTGGTTTGGTGCGCCTACGCTCTCAAATTCTGCTTCGGCACAAGTCCCGACGACACCGCCGATGTCGAAGATACGAAATCCCGCGCCGAGCAGTGGAACGCTCTAAAGGCCTTCGAACACAACTGGGACACGCATCTCCCGCCGCACTACAGACCCCTATCCTATCAAGATCGAGACCCGGTGAGGGGTGAGTACTTCCCCAAGATATGGCACGCCAACGACTGCCAGGTGATCGCCCTGCAGCACGTCGAGCTCACGCGGATCGTGCTGGCGGTGCACGACGCCAAGAACCAGCGTCTGGGCATCGGAGCGCGGGCGGCGAGCGAGGCGCTCGAAGAGCTGCTGCGGGGTGCCACGCGCAAGATCTGCGGCTTGGCTCTGTCGAACGGCCGGGACCAGCCGGCTATGGTCATCGCCGGGGCCGGCATCTCGCTGTGCGGAGAGTACTTTCACGATGAAGGGGAGCAGCGGGCTATTGTGGAGTTTATGGGCAATCTGGAGAGGTTGCACGCGTGGCCTACAAGTTCCGTTGTGGATGCCCTCAGGGCGACTTGGGATAGGAGGCCGAGTCGTTGAGTTGTCGGAGTTCGGGCCTTGACCAAACCGCAGTACCTACCTTTCTGTTGTTAAGAGGCCGGCTGGAAGATCAAGAAACGAATTGAATACTTCACGCTTCGGATCGACAGTGAATAAAATTGAGCTATCAGTCTGCCCTTAACGGATGCCAGCTTTTATCTCTCAACGAAGACACTGAATCGCAAAAACTACACATTCCTCCTGATCTGGGCCGGCATCGCGCATCAACTCCCATCCTCTCAGTCTAGTTTCGCATAGCCACCTTGTCATCCACGGCGTGCGTCAGCTCAGGTACGCCATCAGCGTGCTCGCTATCACGCCCGTTGCGAATCTGCGACTCCTTCTCCATCTGCTGCATGTCCAGCTGGGCCACCTTAGCATCCGTGCCGTCGATGACCTTCGCCAGCTCCTCGAGGGTGGGTCCCTTGGTTTCGACGTATTTGAAGTAGACAAAGCAAAGCTCGAGAAAGATCCAGCACTATGTTCCTCATCAGTAACCTGGCTGTCTACGTACTCATAAATCAAACTCACAGTGTAAATCAAGTAAAGCTTCCAAGTTTGTCCCTTGAAGTAGTCGAGGGCAACAGGGTTGGCGTAGTTGTTCAGCGTCAACGCAGACTGAATGGAAATATTCAGGACCATGGAACCCTTCGCACGGAGGGTATACGGCAGAATTTCCACGGCGTAGCTGATAAGAAGACCGGACCACGCGATGGCGTACGCAATGTTGAACACCCAAATGAAGAAGATCATGGCGTAGTTGGCGCCCGGAGACTCGTATTCTTCGTACAAGGCGCAGGTCAAGGTCCAGAAGACGAAGGTTCCGAACATGCTGGCGGTCGAGAGCAGAAAGATCGGACGACGGCCGAATTTATCGACGAGGAGGGCGAAGGAGATAGACACGATGAGGGACAGCATGGACGAGCCGGCAGACAACTATGAAATTGGGACACTATCAGCGTGTGGAAATTTCAGGGATCATCGACGGATAACTTACACCGAGCTTCTCAGTCGACCCCGGAATTCCAGCGTTGTCGTACAAGATGTTGGTGTAGTTGGAGATGATGGCGTTGCCGGACCACTGCGAGAAGATACCCAGGGAGATGAGGATCATGAACCGGTAGCGGTTGCCCGGGGTCCTAAAAAAGTCGAGGTAGGAGCTGTGCGCGTTGGCGGCCTGCTCCATCTTGATTGTCTCGGTAATCTCGCGGTACTCGAACTTGACGGTCGGGTGGTCCATGTTGCCGTTGGCGTGGTACTTGGCCAGAATCCGCATCGCCTGGTCGCCCTTGTCGGTGGCGATGAGGAAACGGGGCGACTCGGGGACCCCTGTAGTCGGTCAGCTTGCGGAGAGGTAGTTCGTGGAGATGGGGGTGGGCTTACACCAAATGCAGACGACTTGAATCACGGAGGGCTTTTGAACGTCAGAAAAGCTGCTTCCTCAATTAGAGGATATTGCAAATGCAACTCACAAGAGCCTGGATCAAGGCTGGGATACGCCACGACCACTGGTTGTTCAAGAAGTTTGTACCGAAAGAGACCCAGGCAACAACTGTATTGAGACCAAATCAGTACTTGAGCCCTTGAACGTCCGATTCAAATCTGACTTACGAAGGGCGCCGACGTTCCAGAGACAGTTGTACACCGTTGTAAGTCTAGCACGATGCTGAGGGTGGCAAATCTCGGTTAGGAGCATGGGCGACGCCATCTGCGAGAAGGAGTTTCCAAAACCCAGCAGCACACGGCCTCCCATGAAGCCTGGACAGTGTCAGTAACGGAAAAGCGGTCCTCGCGTGGAGTCTGAACTAACCGGGCATGTTCTGGCAAAAGGCCTGAAGCGCGGCGCCCGCAATGGTGATCACGCCGCCGATGAGGATGGGGAGACGTCGTCCCCAGTGGTCGGTGAAGTATGGCCTTGTACATAAGTCAGCACTATTTCAGGGCCCTCTTCCAAGTCTAAGGACATACACGATGGGGATGGATGCGAGACTACCAATCTGGTACAGCGCCGCGAGAAGTCCGAGAAGATGGTCGCTGGGGCTGTCGAAGTACTCCTTCCATGACTCGAAGTTCTGGACGGAGTTGAAGAACATGCTTCACGAAGTCAGCGAGTGAATCCACCAAGGACTTCCGGGCTCTGCGTTTCTACTCACCCATCGTAACCGGTACTAGCGGAGGCGATACACAGAATGAAGGCGTGCCAGTACAGCTTTCTCAGGCCTGGCTCCTTGTACCAGATGACTCGCTCGAAGCGGGGAGCTTCTTCCTGAGCGTGAGCAGTGGCTTCTCTGTTGGGCTTGGCGCCCTTGACCCTGGAGAAGGCACCCATATCGAAGCTGGGGTGATGCTGCCAGTCTTGTCGTGAGGACGTTCGGTACACGTGACGGCCTTGGAGGACTTCTGCTCGAGGACAAGCAGGTATGGCTAGAGTGGACTGCTATGGGGATCACCTCTCCACAGCGAGAGACATCAGTGGGGAACCCCAGGTCTATTATATCTGGGGAAACCACGTTGACCAAGGCGTCTGGCGGCCTGTCGGGCGACCGTTCCGTCTCCTGTTCCTCGCGGTAGCGAGGTGCCATCACATGAGCGATCCACGGATACAATCACCCCCTTCCGCATAATGCCAAAGGGGAAACGAAGACGGACATTAACCATCAAACCCAGGGGAAACGAAGCGACAAAACGAGAGGTTCGGACCAAGACACCACCCCCCCGCCCCCAAGCCGGCCCAAGAGCCGCCATGCATTTAGAACAAGCAAACACCCCGGACGCCGCTGGAGACACAGGACACGGACTCAGCCAGACAGAGACGTCCGTCGAGCGACAAGGCTGCCGGCCGTCCAATCACCTGAGGTGCTCATATTTAGCCGGAAGTGGTCTTGGAGTGTGGAGTGCCGCGACGGCCAAGGCTGAGATGCTCGACCTCTCGTTGGGAGACGGAGGTTCTACCAAGCCTGCCAAGTTCGTTGGGTGGAACCTTTCATAAGCTCGGTTCGACGGCCGGACAGATGTTCGGTAGTGCCAGGTTGTCAGCAGGCTGATCAGTTGATGCTGTGCAATCCGGGATGGTTGTGCCGCTTGGGTTAATTGCGGTGCCTGAATGATTGCCGAGAGCCAGCCGCAGGTGAGAATTGGGTGGTCTGGGAATCTTCCATTCTATCGAACGTCTGACTGTTCTGTGCGGAGGAGTTGTTCCTAGTGTCTGGTTGCTTTTCTGAGACCAGGCGAAGCATCACCTCTTCAATGGCATGCCATCGCGAGTTGGGTTCCAGGAGTTCGCCGTGAGGCATATATTCCATTTCAATTCACGTAGTGTGATATGTCTGTCTGCTGGTTGGCTCCATGTCAGTAGCACCGCATTGTGGCTCGACAATGGGAAACAGGAAAGTGTCGATCGCGCTCGATCTTGGCTCCCAGGAATCTGACCACGACACGTCCTGGAATATCGGACCTTGTGTCCATCAGAGTTCCACATTAAATAGCTTTCCCTTGGTATTCTCACGCCTGCAGTAGGTGGAGAGCATCAATGTCACATTCATTTACAAGCACATGCAGTCAGTCACATCCGACCACATCAAGACCTTGGCTTTTTAATCCTGTTTTCGCCGAACGATTAATATCGACGGACTTGGCTTTCTTCCGATAAAAGGAGGGTATACGAGACTAAGATCTTCGATCGTTGGTGTTCACTCGGTTCTATTCTGGAGTCACCGGGTTCTCGGATCGAAACACCTACTGCACCCATTCGACAACGACGGACAATGTCACAACAAGAACGCGCCGCGTCATCGCAGCCAACGTCAATTGAATCAGGCAAAATTAGCAACGAGCAAGGAGAACCCAACGATTGTATGGACCAAACACAAGATTCATTTCTACCCGATCTGTGAAGAATAACCAACGCCAACGCACATACACAGAACGCCGCCAAACTCCAAACAACTTTAGGCCATAGTGCACAGCAAGTGGTCTAACCGGACCTCTTATCATCCCCCCAAGTCTTGAACTCCCGTGCTGACAACTTGAGTTCAAACATGTGGTCGATCTCCCCAATGCTTCTTCCCTTCATCTCCGGCAGGACGTAGTAACACAGGACGACGCCGAACGCACACAGAGCGACGAAGATCCAGCCCGTCTTCGCGCCTAAATCGCCCGCGTCGTTGTTGAAGGCGTAAGGAAGTGCCATGCTCATCACGACCGAGGACGCCTGTTGCGCTACTCCACCAATGCCCTGCGTCTTCGCGCGCAGTCGGAGGGAGCTCGTCTCCCCCATGATCGCGTAGGCGGCGGGCCAGACGCCCATGCCGCATACCACGACGATGGATATGCACCCCGCTGCTGTGATGTACGCTACCTTCGGCGATTCCCAAAATCCAGAGACGCCAACGCCTGCCCATAGCACGGCCGCGATCCCCAGGGAGAGAAGGGTGACCTTTCTCCGTCCGACGCGCGACAGGATCCACACGCCGGCAAGGTTGGCGAAGGTCCCGGCCACGATGCCGCCCATGAGAATCATCAGACTGGGGCGCGACGCCATGCCGATTGTCTGGAGAAAGTAGCTGGACTTTCCGATGAGGTCGAGGCCGAATATGGCAGGGAAATGGTTGGCGAGGATGACGATCCATGTCCTCCGGCGATTGGTACCGACGAAGCAGGTCATGTAGGTCGCGCCTGCGGAGACTTCCTTCTCCTCTGCGATGCTTGTCCTGATCTTTTCAAGGGCCTTAAGTGCATCGGCGCGGGGAGCGTAGAGCCTTCGGGCGGACTCAACGGCCTGGTCTGATCGGCCCTTCTCTTCTAGGTATGCTGGGCTTTCCGGGATGAAGATCGAGAGAATGAAGGGAACTATCGCCAGCGTCCACTGCGAACCAAAGGAAACTAGGTAGCCCGTCCTGCCGTGGGTGTCGTTGATGATAAAGAGTACGATGGAACCGAGCAGCTGGCCGACTAGGTTTCCAGTCGGCACCAGTCCCATCGCCGAAGCCCGAAGAGCCGTTGGGGCTGTCTCAGATATGTAAGTCATTGCGGTGACCTTAAGTATGCCGATCGAAAGGCCCTGGACGACCTTCCCGGCGAAGAACATGGCTCGCATGGCGTCGATGTTGGATGGGAGGTGCGAGAAGAAGATGCCAGTGACCCCGATGGCGCATATAACGCTGCCGGTTCTCAGGCTCATCCTCCGCCCGACGCGATCTTGATACCAGCCGGCGAAGATGGAGCCGAACGCCATTCCCAGGGCAATGGACGCGGACCACAATGAGACCCAGAGTGACGGGATTATCCACCCATCTTCGAATCGGGCGCCGTAGTCATGCTGGAAGGATTCAACGGCGACGATGGTGCCGACAATCACGAGAGCGTAGCCCCAGCCAATGACGATGATGGTGAGCGCGAGACAATAGGCCACGACTTTGGGGTACCGGCGAATGGCCTGGCCGAGCGGCAGGTCTTCTTCAGGCTCATTTTCATTGATTGTCGCGCTATTGGTGGGGATCAGACGGTTGGCTGATGCATCGCGACTGTGTCGGGGCTCTTCGGCCTGCAGGGTGCTTTCTCTTCCGGTCCTCGACTCGGTCGCATACGAAAGACTGGAATCGGCCAGTTCGATGTCTTCGACGTGAGATACGCTCTTGCCGCCTGAGCTATCCTGGTTGTGGTAGGGATCCATGGCATAGAATAAGTTGGTAGTTGTCGGCCGTAGTCGAAGCTCCGCTGAATATCAACCGAAGAAGCGTGAAGGGCCTGAAGTAAAGATACAATATCGAATACTTTGATGATGTGGTTGGTGGTGTTCAATCTTCATCTTCACTCTTTTCTGGGATGGAACGGTATCATTCTATATCCCAGACTTCCAGAATACTCCGTTCCTGCGTTTTGCTACGGAAGCTGTGATTGTGCTTACCTGCAAGGTGTTTTCTAGCTGCGTAGGCAGCCGCGTTGCTGAAGGATCATTGCCTCGGACTCTGGGGAGGCGCAGCACGGAAAGCGGGTGCCATGTGCATCAAAAATAAAGCATTGACGTACACAATGAATTGAAGGTAAGAGCGCAGCAAGACCATAACTATTTGGCGATTAGCAAGCGCGAGAGGATGGAGGAGCCAAGCCCCAACGGGTACGGGAACCCGCAACCCACGTGCCGTCCACGGATGCGGACACGGAATCGGAGGACCCACTCCGCCGGGTGGGGCCGATACGTTCCGTGAGCGCGAGAGATGCTGATTGGGGAACAGTGCCTACGGACACGGAGACGGATCAGTTGTCTAAGCCACGCATACGTACTTAACTTGCAACTCCCCGAGTTTTCAGATGGCCAGAGGGCGGCTTTTCGTCAGCATGCCTGCCCGAAAAGCCTCAGACCGACAACCAGTTACTCCAGACGGAAAATATGCGAAAACTCCGCAGGAGAATTGCGTTCAGCAACTGCATGCACCGGGACGATCTCGGACGCAGTCTTGCATATACGGCGACTGAGGCTTGAACTTAAAAAGTGGCTGCTCAACAGACAGATGTTCGGCTGAGACTCACCCCATTATCCGTCGACCACTACCCGCTGCCCTGGTTGTTTTCTCTGCCCGAGCCTTTGTTTCTCATTCTCCCGCGAGCAGCCAACTGCTACTATTACTCGAACACCAGTCCTTCAGACCTGGCCATGACTCACGACCCAATCTGCCACATTGTATCCCCCGTCGGGTGCATGGGCTATGGCTTCGACGATGCCCCTGTCGCAGACGAACTGAGGAAACTCGTCGCCACCGGGACACCTGTCGCCATCATTCTCGATGCCGGATCGACGGACAGCGGGCCTGAAAAGCTTGCCCTGGGCACCATGACCTGCCCTCGCTCGGCATACGTCAAGGACCTCACGAAGCTGCTCAAGCTTGTTCACAAATTTGAAGTCCCGCTGATCTTCAGCTCTGCGGGTGGAGATGGATCAGATGAACACGTCACGCTCATGGTAAAGATCGTGAGAGAGATCTGTGATCAGAACGAGTACGCTGAACCCAAAGCAGCCCACCGCCGCGCATTCTCTCTGCGATGCTGGCATTGACCGTATTCAAGGGACTATTCGTTCAAGACCATCTCGATATTCTCTGGAATCCCCAAGTCGATCGTCCTTGACCGTCTCAACGCCGACAACATCACACCGTGCGGAGCCTGCGTGCCGGCTCTGACGCCAGAAGACATCGAATCATCGCCCCGCGTGGTTGCTCAAATTGGGCCCGAGCCTTTCCTCGACGCGATGAAAGCCACCCCAGGCTTCGAGATCCTCATCGCCGGCCGCGCCTACGACCCTGCCCCGTACGTCGCCTACTCAATGTTTCAGCTGAACAAACAATTTCCCGACCTGTCAGCCGAGGAAAGCGAGAAACGGCACGGCGGATTCTGTCACATGGGCAAGATCATGGAGTGCGGCGGACTATGCGCGACCCCAAAGTCTCATGGCGCAGTTGCGACCGTCTACAACAGCGGCGTGTTTGACGTTCGACCGATTGAGCCGAAATCCAGGTGTACGCCGCTGTCTGTCGCTGCCCATGCGCTGTACGAGAATACCAGACCGGACATACTCCGCGGGCCTGGTGGCGCCCTTTATCTGGGCGATGCTTCGTACGAGCAGCTCGAGGACAACCGCACGGTCCGAATCAACGGGGCCGAGTTCCACTCCTCGTCTTCATGTGGATATCCGTATCAGCTGAAGTTGGAGGCGGCGAGCTTCCTCGGATATCGATCGATAGCGATGGGAAGTGTCAGAGACCGTATGTTTAGATCCGTCTTGCCAAGGCAAAACGCGAAAAGGTTAAATGAACTGATGTAATGAACCAGACATTCTAATCAATCGGCTTGACAGTGTTCTCAAGCGCGTCAAAGATTACGCCAAGGAGCAGCATGCTGAGATACAAGAGCACTGGGACCTCGATTTTCACGTATACGGTAAAGGACAGAGCACCCCTCTCGGACCAGGCGAGGTCTTCGTGGTCGCCGAAGCCATTGCTCCCACCCAGGATGAGGCTACCGCAGTTGTTTCAACGGCCAGGGTCGGGATGATCGTAAGCTGATTTCCAGTATACCACGCAGCCGTAGTTCGCAGCTGACATCTACACACCAGCACGGTTCGTACCCCGGCCAGAAAGCCACATCCGGCAACCTCGCCTTTGGTATCGGCGGGAAGCTGGAGATCGAGATGGGGCCATGCGCATCTTTCTCGATATATCATCTTATGAATCTCGAGCGTGGCGAAGAGCGACTCGAGTCGAGATCGAAACTCATACGGGCAACCACTGCCATTATTGGGAGGGGGCACAGAGCGCCGATCAGAGGCTTGCGCCCATTTCCCGCGAGCTGGATGAAGGTGAAGCCCTTGAGCGAGAAAAAGGACGCAAAACCGCATCCCGAGAAAGATGCCGAGTTTCTGAGCCCGGCGAACACGCTATCCGACATAGCCACCGTCTTGCGGTCGAAGAACGCCGGGCCGTACGAGATCACCATCGACGTCATCTTCGAGTCGAAGGCAACTTTCCGCGATGTCAAAGAATCGAAGCTTCTGTCACGGGAAAAGATTGCCAAGGCCCTTGAGATTGCGGAGAATGACATCGTCTGGATGGGCTTTTTCGAGCCGGCTCTCGCGTTCAAGGTCACCATTCCTCGCGTCCGCGGTGGCAAGAAGGCCGCAGCCGGCGGGTTCATAGAGAACGATATTCACGGCTCGCAGCAGCATCTGGGTCTTGCGACGCTGCCCCTCATAGAAGGTTCGTCATTCGGGTCGAAGTGCTGCTACCCTGAAGGTCAAGCCGCCATGTCAGCCTGAGGCATGTTGGATTACGCTCAACGTTCTGCCTAGTGGCAGGCTCGGATCTCAAGTGTTACGTCTTAGAAGGAATTTGTTTTGATTAATTGTTTTTACTGCCAACTATTCCTCGTCACCTCGTCGCATAATAACTCACACATGATAGTTCTCACAACCCAGCCTGGGCAGCCTCAGACTTGACGATCGCCGGCACCTCGTCGAGCAAACTGTGCTCCTGGGGCTTCCACCCCAGAACCTTGCGGGCTCTGACGGCAGCGCCGCGGGAGTTCAAACCCCAACTAGCCGCCTCGAAGCCCGCAGGCGTCTTGACCGCCTCGTCATAAGACAGCTCCCGAACTTCAGGAGCATCGCCCTTGACGAAACCCTGCTTGTGCGCTTCCTTCCCAATAGCAGCCGACAATTCACCCCAGAAGTGCTCCCCGTTCTCTGTGAAGTAGTACCCGTGCGCTCCCCAGATTTCCTTGTCGTCTTGCTTGGTCTTGTCCAGTGCAGCCTCCACCAGCAGCTCGAACACCTTGCTCAAGTCGTGGACGTGAATGTTGTTCCAGCGCGCCAGGCCTTTGCCGATTTGAGGGCAGTACTTCTGCTTGAGAATGAAAGACGCGAGCTCGTAGGCCTGTCTTCCGCGGGTGGACACGGGGCCGCGGCCCTCGCCGTAGATCGTGGGCGGGCAGACGATGGCCGTCCTGACCGAGTCTGCGTGCTTCGTGCCAGCTTCGAGGACGATCTCGTCCACGTTACGGTGGAAGGCCGCCGCAGGGAGGTTGACCAGCTCCTCGACGCCGTCGTAGTCGTTGAACACCTTTTCGTCCTTCTCGCCGAAAACCTTCTTCACCTCGGAGTCGAAGTACGTCAGGATTCCGGTGCCGCCCGTGTGCAGCCAGAAACCGGGGCGGGAGAGGGAGTGGCCCTGCGCGAGGCCCTTGGCGATTGCCTTCGCGGCTCCGGCGTGGTCCGAAGAGTCGGCCGTGTCTGAGATGCCTGTTAGTGAGAGGCTTTGAATTGAAGGGATGGTAATTACTCACGGAGGACAATGTCAGCCCACGCAGCTTCCTTCTCCAGTGTCTCGGAGTCGTCGAGGCCGCCGATTACGATCCGGGCCTTGGGGTACTTTTCGAGAATCTTCTTCGCCTTGTCTTCCGTTCGGACGAGTAGCGCGTATTCGAAGTCGGGGTACTTTTGGTGCAGTTGGTAGAGGGCATCGCCGCCGATGTAGCCGGTAGCTCCTGTGATGAAAACTTTGGCAGTCATTGTTTCGGTGCGGTTTTCTTCGTGTATGTAATGAATCAGTGCTTTGCTATTGAATCTTGAGGCTCAAGTTTGGTTCTTCAACTTGGAGCGACGTTGACTTTATCACAATCGCGTCTTCAAGTGCAAGAGGGGCATCGGTCAATGACGTAATTGGCCACGCTTTGAAATCTCGCGGATGAGTGATTATCCAGCCACTAAGCCGGAGGGGATTCCGAGCTCATCCACATTCATGCGTAACCTATCAGATCGTGGCATTGTGCTTTCTAACCTCCATAGTCGCGGGTTTCATATTCCTCCACCTTCATCGGAACTCGAATTCCAGCCTCAACTCGGAATTGTAAATATCGTGTTTCCCGTCGTGATTTAATCATCCCATCATGACACGACTATGTCGTCGACTAATTCAATCAAACATGGTCTCTCTTTGTCCCCAAGCTAACTCATCTTTTCTGTCCGGTGACGCTTCATTCAGGGTCTCGGTCTTCGAGAATACTCGATACGGACCCTTGGATTCATGACTAAAGGCGTCTGACTGAATCCGAAGAATAAACTTCTCATTCTGGCCTGTATCAGCAACTGGCTTAGGCAATCGAATAGCTGGGCAACTGGTGGCTGTGCATGATTCCGGTAGATGATTATCGCACAGTTTAAGGACCAATTTTATCAACGTGATACAGATCTGGCATCCGCTGTGCTCAGTCTCGCTTGGAGAGCACCCAGTGCTTATCACATATATAGACTCTGTACCGCTTTCTCCCAGGGTCAATGAGGCATTGAAGTTCGCACGCAGATTATCCGGATCATTTCCGGCGTGTGCTTGGCATCGAATTACAGAACTGAAGCCGGCATTGAGCGGAACGAGTTCCTCTACTCCGTAATTTGATCTGACAGTTGTAAGGGTTTTCGGCAGCAGCCGTTGAAATGTCGGTGGAGGGGCCCTGAATCGGTCTGGCCCATCCATCCCATCTGACGCTGACCTTATGTCATCTGATACTGTGGCTAATTTTTGGTCACCCTCTCAGCAGTTTTGAGAGCACAACCCTGCAGACCTGCGACCGGAATGGCTTCACCGTCCCGGCGGCTTCTGGCTGCCTCTGGAGCTGAGGGCAACTCTCGGCATGGCGTGGAAGAAGCTTGAGTCTTCGGTCATGGGGATGATGGACTTGCGGAGCTCCTTGAATGATTTGTACGCAGATTTACACCCACTCCCTGAGCATCATCACGTATCATGTTGAGATCAACGACCAGGAGGGCCGGGGTACGGCTTGACATGTGGTGAGGCCCGAAAAGATGACTAGGGACGCCACATCGTTGGAAAAGCAACCGCCTTCTGCATTACATAGATAGCCGCCAAAGAAAGCAAACGGCACCTCAATTAGGCCGACTCGTACGTCAGGTCTTGGTTCGCGTTAGCTTAGCTTTCGTCTCGTGAACATCGGCGTGTTCTTCGTGTCGTCTCGTTTGTGAGCAGGTAGATTATACTATTACGTTTCATCACGTATTATTCTCGCGCAGCAGAAAACAAAGCTGACGCGTTTGATTTCATCGGGTTCCAAGACCACTAGATACAAACTGCTCGGTCACATGGCAATCACAGGCAGGGCGATGAATGGGGGCGAAAAGATGTGTCCAGGGGATCGAGTAAAGTTCCTCCTGGGTATCTTTCCAGCGAAGACAGGGATGCTTGTTAGTGCTGACCAGCGGGCAGAGTTGGGGCGTCCTGAATGTGCGGGAATGGGACGAGCCGAGTCGCCCCCACGGCCCAGGGGGGCCGAGTGGCTTGCATAAGGTGACAGACTTGGGTTTCTTCAAGCTATTCGGACCCCATACATGTCAGCTTATGCGCCCGATGAGACGGGATTTGAGCTTCCTATTTTCGAGACACCGCAGCCAAGAGTGGCTGGGCCCGATGTGTTGTATGGTGAGAATCTCTGCTCATTGGCGAATATGCCGGAGCGGACATCCCAGCCCCCAAACTCGCGGTCTAGTACATTTTACCGGCGGCAGCAAGGCGACCGAACACTGAGAGTGCCTATCTGGAGTGGTTAAGAGCAGAGGGGGCGGAGATCTCGCCCTTGGCATTATTGTTCCTATCCTTAAAAAGGGTAACTCATGCTGCGTTTTAGCATCAGGGAATCAATACTGGTGTTCAGCTTGTTCGAGGCAGAAAGACGACAGTCTTTTCAACGACAACATGATAAACGGAAGTGCTGTAAGGGACCTTCCAAGCCTCAACGAAGCCAAGGATGTGCCCAACGGCAATGGGACCAAGGTCGTCTCTACCAGGAATGAGGCGAAGAGGAGACCCTCTCATTCCGCCGGGAACGGCCAAGACGAAACGGCCAAAAGAGAGAGAGACTCGGACGTTGACATATCTGACGACAGAAATGGCAAACCCGCCGGCAACGAAGTATCTCAGTATCCGCTCTACAAGCCGTCCAACCTTGCCATAGAGGCACCGGCCGCATACATCTCGGACATGCCATCCAAGGGCGTCCGGAGCACGCTCATCGACGCCCTCAACGTTTGGCTCCACGCTCCCGCACCGGCAGTCAAGACCATCGCGTCGGTGGTCAGCAAGCTGCACAACGCATCCCTGATCCTCGACGACCTGGAGGACAACTCGCCGCTGCGCAGGGGCTTGCCCTCAGCGCACATCATCTTCGGGCAGGCCCAGTCGATCAACAGCGCCAACTTCATGTTCGTCCGCGCGGTGCAAGAGGTGGCGCAGGGTCTCAGCCCGGGGGCGCTGACAGCCGTGCTCGAAGAACTCGAGAACCTCTACCTCGGGCAGAGCTGGGACCTCTACTGGAAGTTCAACCTGGCCTGTCCCACCGAGGCCGAGTACGTCAACATGATCGACCACAAGACGGGCGGCATGTTCAGGATGCTGCTGCGCGTCATGCAAGCCGAGACGACGACTGGACTGCCCGCAGGCGTGGACTTTGAGCGGCTGACACTGCTCTTCGGGCGCTTCTTTCAGATTCGGGACGACTACATGAACTTCGGGGACTACGCGGCGCAGAAGGGGATGTGCGAGGATCTCGACGAGGGCAAGTTCTCGTACCCCGTCGTCTACTGCTTCGCGAACAGCCCGGAGTATCGGGGACACATCCTCGGCGTGTTCCGGCAGCGGCCGACGGCCGCCACTGTCATCCCGTCCCCGCTGTCCCGGGAGACCAAAGCGCACCTCGTGGGGTGCCTGGCCAAGTCCGGGGCGTTTGAGAAGACGCTGGAATGTCTGCGAGACGTGGAACACGAGCTGGAAATGGAGATTGATCGGCTGGAGGGGCTGACCGGCGAGCCCAACCCAAAGCTCCGCCTGTGTCTTGCCAAAATCAGCGTCAAAGGTATTGCTCCGGTGGGATAGATACGGGGTTGTTGGGTCGGGGCTCTTTGTCATCGAGGGTTTGAGGTTGTAGTACTTTTAATGTAGACAGTACTGAAACCGAGACAAGACACTTAGGGCTCTTGCTCTTTGGGTTGCACATTTGTTGTCATGAACATAAGTACTGCTCTTCAAGCTGAGTTGTAGAATTGGATTGCTTCATCGGATCTCAGTATCAGGAAATGTAATGCCCGCTTCGTCTTCCTTCTTCTACTAGCCAACCAAGTTAGCCGCTCATGCCTCAAGCTTGACCAAGATGCTGGTCGCGTTCCCAAAGCTCTTGTAATTATCCCACGCAGCCGCCACCTCGGGCTTCTTGTACGTCTCAATAGCTTGCTATAGAATTCATCGAGATCAGCTTCCCTCCTCATAAGCGACTACCCTATCAAAGCAAGAAAGAAACAACGTACCTCTTTGCTGTCCCAGCCCAGGAATCCAAGACCAGTAGCCGGCCCGTCGTCAACACTACGACCACCAAAAGACTTTCCACCGATGGCCGCGACGAGATCGAGCCAAGCCTGCTTGGCGCCGTCGTGCTTCGCCGGGTCCGCAACCTCGAGGAATGTAAACTGTGTTAGGGCCTTGGGCTTTTCGTCGGGAAAGTCGCTCGTTTCAAACTTGCGGACCTTGGGCGGGTTGGGCATCTTGGCCTTGGCCTTTTCGAAGTGGTCCTTGGCCCAGGCGGACTCCCCAAATGCCTTTTCGTCTTCGGCACTCTTGAAGGCTGGTCGCGAGATGTTAGAGAGGGTTGGGAGAGGGGAGAGAATAGGCTTACCGAGACTCTGGATGAACTTGAATTCGGTCACGGGCCCGCCATTCTCGCCGATTACTTCGCCTCCTGAGGAGCCGAGGACTTCGGGCCGGGCTGCGATGTCTGACTTGATTGAGGGCCAGGCCGCGAGGAACTCGTCCTTGTTGGCGGCGGGGATTTCGGGGGTGACGATGGCGATGAAAGGCATGGTGGCTGTTGATTCGTAGAGTGGTCCGAGAAAGTTAGTTGCTTTGCGGTGTTAAGAGGTTCTTGGGTGTTTGCTGAATTGATGTCAAGTTGCTGTCGTTGACCTGTTTGTTTCGAGAAGAGACTTAAATGAGTGGGATTTACTCCCTTATATGTGATGCTTACCTCGGCTCTTCGATGCATGAAATAGGAAATCAACTACCGGCGACGGTCCCAAGAACGCCCCAAGGCCGATTTGGAGGCAACCCGTAGCCCGAAGAGCGACACGGCATGACAGCCGTCAGACGATCGACAGGCAAGGCCGCGTGTTACATCAGGACCCTTGACAAAACCGGGGAAATGCGAAAAGGATCCCCCGAAACATGCACCGCTAAGCAGCTCATGTCAACTATTCTGACCGGGAACCAAGCCTTAGACTCTCCTCGACCCCGTCTTCCAAAGGCACCGGCAACAAATCACGGCTTTCAGGGTCTAGTCCCTCGTCCGAAGACGACTTCCTGCACAATAAGAAGGGTCCATAGCAGAACCTACCAAACAACCGGGCGCAAAGCGTGTCGCCAACTGCCTCAATCCAGGATTCATGAAACCCCAAACCGAGGCCGACATGGACCCAGGGCCCGGGGAGCTGAGCTCTAGTGGGGAGTTTAGTTTCTCTCTTCATGCCCCGTCGCGGAGCCGGGGAACGGGTGGGCGTCCGGCCCGGGATCACGCTCGCTCTCGGGTTCTCGTCTGATCCCGTCCTTCATGCCCCCTCCACCATCCCGAAAGTCTAAATCGGCAGCGGGACAAGGGTTCACGTAAGCGCCCAGCAGGAGGTGAGGGGGTGGTTTGCGGAGACTCGTCTTAAGGCCGGCTGGCCTGGGGATTCGGCAAAGCGATTGTTCGGGCCTTTCATGCGTTGTGTCTAGCCGGCGGCAGCAACTGTAGTCCGGTAGCATTGATGGGCTTTCTCTGACTAAGATGTGACGGGTAATATTAAATCGCACGTGGAACAGCTATTGGAGCTCACCTCTGTCATCCGAGGAAGAGAACATCATCTCAACTCAACACATCCGAAACACTTTGACAAATCTGGTATGTAGCGACGTCAGACCGTTCTGAGAGGCGAGCCTTCCAAACTTCCTAACGGAGTAGATTGAAGTTCATCATACGACGAGACCAAATTCAACACGAGCAACCCTAACAGCCCCATAACCAACTCATCAACAATCCCCGCCAATTCCCCCGGACAACTCAAACTAGGAAAATGCCCGGTCTCAACCCTAACCTCCTTCACATCCACCCCTCCCGCCCTCACCTTTCCCACAAGCTCTTCCTGTACCTCCAGAGGTATAGCCAAATCCTTCGTGCAAAAGACATACACGCTCCCAATCTCCTCATACGCCTTCTTTTTCGGTGCGTATTGCGAACAAGGCCTCGGCCCGGGGCGCAGCATGCCCAGCCACTTCGCGTGCTCCTCTTGCGGTAAGTCGTTGTAGAATATAGGGCCGAAGTCTAGACCTGGTGTGAATGTTGTGGGATCGATCTGTGGCTTAGCATGGGCGCAAGGAGAAGAAGGGAGGGGGGGAAGGAGGTACATTTCGTGAGAGCCAATAACTTCCCTCGCGGAGGACGATGTCCTCTATAGTGGTGTTTCCGGTGGTGATGAAGCCAGCTACGTAAATCAACATCCTCGCCCCTCCCCTCCCCTTGCTTTTTACTCCCAACCCCGAGAACGCTTCACTAGCTACAATACCGCCGTAGGAATGCGCAATGACAAGGACATCTTTCCCAGAATTTAGTATATCCTCAGCAGCGGCGCGTATGCACCGCACATCGGCCCCCGGCGGATCTTCCGGCGGCGGCGTTGCGCCGGACGGTAGCGTCGGGATGACGCATTCGTATCCTCTGGCTTCGAGTGCGATTATGAGGGGGTGATAGTGGGTTGGGATGTGCCACATTCCGTGGACTAGGAGGATCGTCGGCTTGGGTTTGTTTGATTCAATTTTGATGTCGGCGGTTGATTTGTGATCAAGTTCTTGTCGTCAGTATATAATGGATGGGTTCGTTTCTCGTGAGGAGGGGTTGTTTCGATAGGTACTTGAGAATGACGTCTGAACCTCGGAGGGGGGGTTGAGGAGATAAACTGTGTTGAAGCTCGTGGTCGGAGTCCAGAATTTATGACAGCAGGACCATTCGCTTGAACTAATCATTACAGTACCATTGAATAACGAGAGAAGACACGGTCAACGACCGCGATATTAAGATTACTATGTGCTCGAATCAAACCCATTCACAGTCTAAACCACTCCATCCCATCATGTATATCCGTCTCAACATCCCATCCCGTCGTGTACATCCAACCAAACATCCCATCTCGACATGTCCAATTACAATTCCCTCACTTCCACTAAACAAGCACCACAGCAGCAGCAACGCCAAGCGCAGCCGCAATCCCAGCGCGCGCCGTCGCCACCACCCCGGCAGCCTGCGAGGGCGAGGTAGTAGGCTGCGTCGTACTAGCCTCCGCATTCTCCGTCTTGCTCGCCTCCGTCACGGTCGCAGAGATCGTGCCGTTGACAGAATTCGTCGCGGTTCCGCTGACAGTCTTCACAGGCAGCGTAATCGAAGAAAGCCGCGTCACGGTAGCAGTGCTCGTCACATTCTTCGACGTCGACGTGGCGGTGACGAACCTGACAACAGTGCTAGTCCTCTTAGCCGTGGTGGTCACGGTGGTCTCAGGCTCCGCCGACGCGGCGGGGTCCGCCGTGAGGAACTTGCGCTCGACGGTGTCCGTGCCGGTGTACCCCGGGCAGCCCGGCACATTACGCGGCGGGGCGCGGCCGCCGCCGCAGTCGATGTCCTGGCAGATCTCCCAGGTGCCCGGGCGGTACCAGATGACCGTCTCGTGGGCGCTCTTGTGGCCCGCGGAGGAGGGCTTGCCGCTGGCGGCGGGAATGGTTGAGGTGAAGGAGGTGCAGCCTGCGAGGTCGCTCGCCGCGAGGATTGTGGTGGCCGTCGTGGCGAGGAGGCACAGCACGTAGCGAGACATTTTGGGTGTGTGTTTGAAAACGAGAGAGGGTTGAGACTGTTCGGGATGAGTTGGCTGTGTGACGATCGCGGATGATGGAGAGAGAGGAACGAGACTTGGACGTCGGCCAAGAGGCGCCTTTTATGAGGGAAGTCAAACGCCCGAGACCACACAGTCCGGAGGTTGAAAGCTCGACATATGATGCCCCTTTCTTGCCGCAGGGTAATGTCGCCGGCCTCCCTGCGGGAGAGGCTAAATCGAGATTCGTCGTGCTGCATCGGTGTCACATCGCGTGGTTGTGGGGCGAAAACACACAAACAAAGCAGAAGAGAGAAAGAAAGGAAGGATGCAGGGTGAACCTTTTGATGATCGCGTCGGACTTGATGTGAGCAAACATCAAGTGTGAAAGGCGGAAGGGTTCATCCAGTGTGTAGGGGGCCAGGGTAGCAACAATGGGAATCGAAGTCCAGATTGCCCCCTTTCCCGCTTGTGAAAGGCCGGGTATTATGTATCCCTTTCACTTCGACCTCGTTCGAGACTGTTGCTGTATCCGTCGTCGTACGGGTCCTGGTCCTGTTCGAGTAGCACCAAACACCTTCCACCGCTCCATTTACAAGAAGGAACCTGGCCTCCGCCGCGTTACCTGAAATTTACAATCCACAACTCTTGAACGAACGGGACCTTCGACCGCCAACTAAGGGCGCGAGTTTAGAACATCGAATGGTACCTCCATACTCCCAACGTCAATGAAGCCACCTCCCCATTCCCTCTTCCACAGCCAGAAGTACCCTCCTTCTTCAGGCCGGAGCGGTTCATACTCGAGTACCCCCGCGATGCCCATCGGCGTAATCCACCCCACGAGTTCCACCTCCGAATTCATCAACTCCATACTCAAGCAGTCCAGCTCTCGGCGGAACGTGCCCTCCAGTGAGTTATGCGAGGTGGGAGTCGCGCAACTCGTGAAATTCCACGCCCGGATTTTGATCGCGTCCCCGCTTACGCTCTCACACTTGGGACCCAGTTCGAAGCGTACTTCTTGAATCGGCAAGATCGAGCCCGAGTTGTAGCCGCCCGCCGTGACTAGTATGCAGCCAACCCACTCCCCGCGATCGATCTCCGCCGCCACCTCGCGCACCTGTGCACGGTACCACGTGTCCCATACTTCAAACGATGAGAAGGTGTTTATTCTGCGCGGTCCTTCCGACGGGAGCTTTCCTCTCGGAAGCGGTAGGGTAGACCGTAGCGTCGTTCTTCGGCGAGGCCATTGGGAGGCGGTGGAAAGGGGTAGATACTCGCTTGCCGGGCGGTCGGTGATGGTATTCGCCATCATATGCATCATCAATGAATGTGTTAGGAGCGCAAAGATCTGCCGTCTCTCCCAGGACTCGAGAATCTTCTCGGCACATGCTACTCAGTCGTACTCGTATTCTGGGTCCGGCGCCCTTCCAACAAGATACCCCGCAATCGGTCTGGCCATCCATTGGAGGTAGAACCTTATCTGGTTCGTGTTGGTTTGGACTGGTGCGTGAAGGAGCCCAAGGGTCAGACAAAAGGCCACCTTCCGTGTGTTGACATCTAATCTTCGGTCCTTCATGCCAATTCGGGTCTGTTTGCAGTAGTATTGTGTGATGGTGATAGCCAGGCTGGGCATCACCGACGCGAAGCTGAGGTCAAGAGCGGGGAGTCCTGTAAATGTCAGATTCTGGGTCGACGAGTAGAAGCAGGCTGGAGTTCTCACATCCGAAAGCCGCAAAGGTAGAGAACGTCGCGATGATGTCCTCAACAGGCTCTTCCATGATCCTAAACTCCTTTGTCGGGGTATACTCTCTTGCAAGAATATTGCTATCGCCTCATACATCCCGTAACTGGAACATTCGCTGTTCCAACTCCCGGGCGAGTTCGGGGAGCTTCCAAGCCATCACCGCGATGTGAGACCATACTGACCGGGCTTTGCGATGGAAATCTTTGTAGTAGTAGGCTCGTGGGTAGTACGTGTCTATCGACTGGTTGATGCGACGGGCGAGGGCTTTCGGGTGCGGGACGGGCGCCTGGGTATCTGTGAGCCATCGATCGTGGGAAGCGGGAACGAGCGGGGGCTGACCTGGCAACAGAAGTGTGCTTGAAAGACGTAGTAAGTGTTGCACGTGCGATAAAGGCCGCGGGAGACACGGGAGAGGCTGCAAATGTCCCCGACGTAGCAGAGCGAGGCGATTTGGTGGATGAGTGGCTCTGGCAGCCCCTCGATCGATGCCGGGGTCACTTCGTCCAACGCGACGTCTTCCAACCCGAGATCGTGGAGTGTGTCGGCCGCCCATGAGCCGCTCATTGTGACAGGAGAAGTCGATGCTGTCGCAAAAGTCTCTTACTCGAGGCTTCTTCAAACTAAGGTGTATTGAATCTGGAGTGGTTGAAGTTGGCTTTCGACGTGTTTCGACGACGGACGGCCTTGAATCGCCTCAAGCCACAAACAGAGATATACGTAATCGACGTGGTTGTTCACAGTAGACATCTCGGGAGACCAGATTAGAGTGCAGCCTTCTGCGTATACGGACTGCCACTCGGTTGAGGTAGCGTGATCGGTGGCCGGGTCAATCTGCGTTCGCCGATGAGTAGACAGCGATACTGTAGCAAAACATGTCCAATTATCATGTGTATTGACGACGGCGGTCGTCGCATTAATATGTAAGTCTAGTCAAATTACAATTGGTCGTAAGAAGTCGTTGCACCGGCCGTGAGAGCGAAGAGAGAATGCAAAGTCGATCCACCGACGGCGACTCCATCACCCGATGCACGAGAAACTCTGCTCGTAAAGAAAGGTTCGGACTGCATCACCGGATGCCTTTCCGTCGTGGCGTTTACTGGGCCTTCTTGGCCTTGGCCAGCTTCGCCTCCCGCCTGCGCTGGTGCGCCTCGGCGCCGGCCTCGGTATCCATGATGTAGTCCCACCAGCGGAAGCTCGAGGCGTAGTTGCCGATAAACTTTTCGTGGTGCACATCGTGGTGCTCAGCGCCGGCCCAGAAAGGGAGGAAGTGTCTCAGGGACCAGGGGAAGTCGTAGCCCGAATGCGAGTCGATGGCCTGGAAGAGTCGCAGCACGATCCAAAAGTACATGGTGAACAGGTGCAGGTCCTTGGTGATGAGCACCCAGACAATAGGGGAGCCTACGGTGCCGAGGCCGAGGAACATCACTTCAATCGGGGAGGCATACTCGGCCGTCATGCCGAAGGGCGCCGAGTAGTAGTGGTGCATCTTGTGGACGGCCTTGTAGAGGGGCGGCCAGTGGGCGCCGCGATGCATCCAGTAGTGCCAGGTGTCTTCGAGAACGAAAAAGATGGCGATCTGGTAGGCCATCTTCCAAACGGGCGGGAATGGCACCGCATAGTCGAGGCCGCACCACGTGGCGATGGGGTGGAAGAGCCAAATCTGCGGGAGTTCGACGGTAAAGTGGGAAAAGAGGACGAGGGCCGCGCACTCGAGCTGTTCCTTCCAGGTCGGGATTTTTTGCTGCACCCATGTCAGTCAGACAGAGTCTTCAAAGGCCGAGATGGGGCAGGGTATGGATGAGGTTGATGGAATTGCAAATCCCGCGAGACCAACCCGAACGAGGACGGAGGAGGGCGCTCACCTGCTGGATCTTCCACCTGCGGAAGTAGGGGATCGCGTCGATTATGATCCACGGCAAGCTGCGGCCAAAGTAGACGGTCTCGTGCATGACGAAGGTCATGATGCCGGTGGCGAGGATGTCGTTCTGCATCCACAGGTACCACGAGGCCCACAGGCGCTCGAGGATGTTGAGCTGGACATTGTACTTGCTGACGTCGTCGAGGACGCCGAGGTAGGTCTGGTTGGCGGAGGCGGTTTGGTTGGGAAACACGACGATCGAGTTCCTGTCGTTGTTCGTGTGTTAGTTCTTTGGACGTGATCAAGCCGAGTGGGGGTCTCTGCAGGGTGGCTTACCAGGACGCCATGGTGTCGAACGCAACTCCAAAGCAGTAAAGAATGACAACGGAAATGCAATGACTGCGACCAAAGGAGCCCAGGAGTCAAGAAACGGCGACAGCGAAGACCGAAGAATATAAATCAGCGGCACTTTGGTGGAGAAACATTCTGGTAGTTCGGTCGTCGGCGGGCTTTGGACACGGCCAGAGGCGAGCAGGGGGTGCCGCAGACGCCGATGCGATGGCACGATAAAAATTCACCGGCATCCGGTCTCTGGTGGTACGACTACTTGCATGTTGTCAGCGAATCATCCAGGCCCGCGGCGGGTAGACACACACGTACCTGATCCTGATCAACCAAGCCGAATACGAAAGGCAGGTCGAGACGCGTCTTCCATTGGCCGAGAAGAGTGTTTGATCAGATTAGCGAATCTGGAGACGGACTTGATCGCCTTGAGGTTCCCATTGTCGACCGAGACGTCCAACTTTTGCAGAGCCCGTCGAGCTGAAGGGAGGCAACACGCCCCGTTTCCCAAGAGCGTCTAACCCCGGGCGACCCACTTGCCGATGGTGTGTTTGTGGTGTGATTTTGCTCGCCGCTGGCAGGGCTCCGAGATTACCGGCCCCAGGGGCGGGCTGCGGGCTGCATGTGCGCGGCGTTGGCTGTCGGTTTTAGGGGTAGCTTTTGGGTCGTGAAGTTTCTTGGATTGCTCGAATTCATCTCCGTCCGTCGATGTCCAGAATCCTTTCTTGCTGCTCCAAGATCGAGAGTCGAAAGTTTGGTAGAAGGTCGTATCACGCAGAGTTACGTTGTTCTTTCTTTCTCACAACGGCTGCAACTGCTTAGATGGTCAGACGGGCCTCCGTGAGGAAGGCTTCAGCTCAACATGCCTCGACCCCGCCGTCTTGGGGTGTTGGTGCGTCCGCGTCGGCAGCGAATCGTCCGGGAAGGCCATCCGCTCCGACCGGCCGTTATCCACTCGACACGGCAAAGAAATGGGTCATGTCGGAGAGCAGCTTGACCTCTCGATCGAGACACTGTCACGCCTCATGCGGCGATAGACACGCAGCAGTCACTCCATACCGTGAGGAGCTGCGTCCGAATCGGGCGAAGGTGGGCATCTCCAGGACGCGGTGACAGGAGTTAAAGCCATTGTATCTGTACGCAGGATGCAAGGATTTGCGGTGTGAAGGTCGTGGCATTGGATGTTCGATGGAATTGACAATGAATTGGCATGTGTCGATGGAAACGGATGGCTTCGGTGTGTTCTCGGTCAAGGAAGGTGATTGCTGCAAGAGCTGGCTGCGACAACATCATCACGTGGCCTACGAGAGCTCTTTCTCTGGCTTACCTAAGAAAATATCAATGTGGCTGAAGCTGTACCAAGCGTGGCTGAGCACGTGATACAGCCCAGCCCCAGCCACGCAATGACATCGCCCCCGGGGCGCTTACCCACCGCGCAGCAGGGGCTACAGGCGCTCAAGCAGGTTCTCTGCCCTGTCGCCAGACCCTCAGGCACCACCACGCGCGAATCGCAGCGCCCACCCAACCACCGGCGCCGGTCAGTCACGTCGAGTCCAGTCCGAGTCCCAGTCACGATGACAACCCCGGCCACCGCAGACCTAGCCAGCGGCCTGGCCCTGATTCACGCGCTGCTCGAGCCCTGAATCCGCTGTCGTTGAGTCTTGGGAGATTTGCATCATCGGTCCTGTCGTTACCGTATTTGAGCTACTGCTGCTGCTCTAGCTACTTTTTAGAGAAACCTAACCGCCTAGATTCTTTTTCTTTCCCTCTACGATAGACACGTTGTCTCGACATAGCCCCTTTCGAGAAGAAGATCGCGAGAATACCACCGATACAAAGACCTGCGAAAGAGACCATGGGCTACGTCCCCAACACCCCCGAGGAACGCCTCGGGCGGTCCGACTCCAAGAACCCAAAGACGACCTGCAAGGGCCTCACCACCTCGGGCAGCCTCTGCCGCAACCCCGTCACCCCGGCTAGGGGCAAGATGCTCTCGCCCACCCTCAAGGAGGAGTCGCTCTACTGCCACCACCACAAGGACCAGGCCGCGAGCCGCTCCGCCCAGTCGAGCCCGGGGCCGCGCCTGTCCGGCCGGCCCATCCTCGAGGAGCGCACCAGCATCGACACCCTCGCCGACCGGCTCGGCCTCGTCGACGTCGGCTCAAACCCGGCCAAGAAGCAGAAGCGCCCGCGCCCGCCGCGCCAGAGCAACGGCGCAGCCCAGCCGTCCGCCGCGTCCTATTCGAAGCCCCCCAAGAAAGAGACCAAGGAGCTCCGGCTCTGCTGCTGCTTCACGATCCCCCTCGAAGAAGTCCACGAAGACGAAGCCCAGCCCGCGCCCCGGCCGCAGCCCCGACCCGTCCAGAATAATGCCTCCGCGGCGATGCCCGCGAACACGCACCTCGCCGCCGTGAGCGCGTCGAGCCGGCACTCGCGCAAGAGCTCCGCGCAGGCTTCCCCGCAGCCGCTCTCGCAGTCGCAGACGGCGCAGTACCTCTCCCTCATCCCGCCCACGACCGATCCGCAGACGGCCTCGGCGCTGATGGCGGAGCTCGCCCGACCGTACGGCAGCTCCGAGGAGCCTGGGTACATCTACATGTTCTGGATCATGCCGACTTCGAAGAAGGCGTCCGCGCCCGTCAGCGAGGCTCGCGGTATGCTCGCGCCGCCGTCGCCGACGCCGCGTGGGGGAGGGAGACAGAGGCGCACGAGCGACGTCGTTTCGGCGGTCGCGGACGCGAGTAAAGGCGCCGGCGCGGGGGACAACAAGATGCTCATCAAGATCGGGCGCGCGGCCAACGTGCAGCGGCGCATGCAGCAGTGGTCGCGGCAGTGCTCTTATGATGTGGAGGTGCTGCGGTACTATCCCTACATCGGCAGCGCGAGTCAGGCCAGCGGGGAGCAGCCGCGGATGACGCCGCACGTCCACCGCGTCGAGCGGCTCATCCACATCGAGCTTTCGGGGATGGGACTGCACGCGGGTCCGATTTCGTGCGCGGGATGCGACCAGGTGCACCGCGAGTGGTTCCAGGTGCAGACATCCAAGAAGGGGATCGGTGCTGTGGACGAGGTGATTCGGAGGTGGACTGATTTTGACGAGACGCAGGTGTGACGGAGGAGATGAGTGGAAGGTCGTGGCATATAAGTCGGCGTTTCCTTTGTGCGCATTGCATTGCGTACGGCGCAAACGGATGGTGTTTGCGCAAACAGCAGACACCAGGCTGCTGTTTCATAGTACGGAGGAGTACCGGCTCCCTGCAGTTCAGTCACATAGAGTACAGCATGCGTCCCGCTGGGTTGGGGCGACAGTATTACAGGTCAGGTAATCTGACGAGTATTTGACATTCTTGCGGTTTCCTATTGTTCAGTGAGAACCAAGAGCGCAGTCCGGCTCTCAAGTCCAGGGAGGAAGGTACCTAGCCGTATCCCGGCTGCCTTCCGAGGAAGGGAGGCAGGCGCGTGTAAGAACCGCGTGCCCGGGAGGCTGCTGCCGTATATCAGGCCCAATTTGCTCCTTCCTTTCAATTTAGAGAAGGGGAAACTGGCCGAGAAGGTAAAGGTGGGCGTTAACGTGCCCCAGACCCTCGAGCGATCCCAGGACCGTACCTTCTCAAGTTCGATCCTCCCGTTTGGCAGTCTTTTTGTTTCTTTTTGCAGTTTTATCCTTCCAGTCCAAGTCGCTGGTGTTCCTTCCCTACCACTTTTGACAACGGTTCGCCTCCCGCCCGGTGCGTCTTGCGAGTGAAATGGCCGTAGCACCTGCTCTCCAGTCGTCATTTATTCTGCATGGAGCATCCTGGTCGTTGTCTTCCGGACGTAGCAAGTGTCAATGCAGGGGAAGATGCTGACGATGACGAGTATCACCAGTCACAATGTAAGAGGCGATTAACGAGATACTTAGGTAACATGAGGACAGGAGAGGGTGCAAAAACCTTTTGATTTACACATTCGATCGGGACTTCTGGCCTTGTTCCCATTCAGTCTTCCAAGTAGGACGGAGGTCTCCCTCGTTACGCTTGCGGTTGTCATCATGGCAGTATATAGACATCCCGCCTTTGAAGCAGATCCCTCAGCAACCCAATCTCTTGAACCGTAAAAGCACGCCTGGGTCGACCTCTTTTGTTCTCCGTCGCCCGGAAGCGTCTCTGGGATGGCAGCTCAGAATACACAATACCGACCCTCCGCGTAGCGAAGTCGCCCACGAACCTTGGCTCCAATGACTGCACGCACATATTTCATCCCTGTAAACACCTTACAGACTGAACTAAGCATAAAAGAGTCTCTCGACTTCTGAGCACGCCTAGTTGAGGGTCACCCACCCTCAAGCAACACGTCACGCAGCCTCTACGACAACATGGATACCGAACGCGAACTCGATCAGACAAGCACTGGAGAACTGTCCGCAGGAGCGGAATCCTCGATTCGAACTCGCGCAAAGTTCTCGGCGAAGCGCCTGGTGGATTTCCGGGACTTTCTGCCGGATTTTGACGTACTTGGGAGTGTCATTAAGCCCACGGTCAACCTCGCCATGGAGATGCAGGTAAGGCATACATGCACCCTCGGCGAAAATCAGCCAAATATAGACACCGTCGAGACTGACCGTCGACAATTCAACAGGAAAAAGTCCCCGATGACAAACGGGAACAGCACCAGGCGCTGATGGAGCAGATGCTCATGTCCATCTCGGAGCCGGACAAGGCCGAGAAGTATTTCATGGAGGCGAGGGACTGCCTCGCGCCCTATCCGGACGTTCTCGCGTTGTTTGACGAGGTGTTCGACGCCTCGCCGCCGAGCAGCCCGACGGAGATTGGGAAGTTGGCCGAGGTTTTCTCTTCGTTTCAAATTATTGGGGAGGACTTAGATAAGGACGAGGCGGGGGCTGCGTCTGGAGGAGACCAGGATCGGAGCATCTGTATTGAGCCTTGAGGGGTCATGGTTGCGACACAGGAGTGAAGAGACCAGCGTATTTCTTCTCAGATGTAGTTCACTGTCACCTTGAATACCAAGTTTACATGTTATCGAACATGTCAGAATGCAAAGATCTGATCCCTGTTGAAAGGTAAAATTCCAGGGCCGTGGTGATTTGAAGGGTAAGTAGGTCAGATAGATGAATGCCCGAGGCTAGCCAAGCCAAAAGTAGGTAACAAATTCATCGAAGCTCCATCGCCCTCGCCTCCGTTGCCAAAGCCAGCGACATGGGATACAGGGGGAAATGCAACACGGCCGCTAAGTTCCTATTGTTGGCAATCGATTACCTCGGTCTTCCTGGGGTCTTCGCGTCCGGAACCGACTCCGAGAAGTTATTCCACCCCCTGTAGCCCCGCGTCATGGTACCTCGAGAAAGCCCTCAGCCTTTCTCATGGGAAAGCTTACCTGGCGTGCCTGGGCAAGCTTATTAGAAAGGGGATCACGTACCATGACCGCACTGCAGGTCGATCGTCATAGGCGTGCGTCGTCGACGAAGAGGCGATGGAGCATCTGTCTTTCCGCATGGCTGTGTTTTGCACTGGCATTGACTTTCGCCCGGCATTCTACTGACGATTGAGGCATCGCGGGACATGGCAGAGTCGCGGGCCTGTTTTTCGAACGCTTCATCTCACAGTAAGCTTGCCTTGCGTCTGTGTTGCCTTCAATCTGGAACTTCAGCTTAGAAATTGGACATCGCATATGATGGCGAAGAGCAAAATCGGTCTCATTTGACCAGGGATCGCTGTTGCGACAACCGGAGGGTCAACATGGAGCTGGTTGCTGCAGCCGCAAGGAAGCGGGGTAAATGCTGGGATTGATTATTTCTTAGCAGATGATGGTCGGAGGTTTAGTAGCATTGGAATTCTCCTACTCCCCATTCATTCAACGGTTTCGATTAAGATGAAGTTCTCCAGAGGCCCTGCCAAGCTGACCTTCCCCGCGCCGAGAAGTGCCTCATCTCTTGGCCATCTCTTGACTTCCGGTCCCTTGCGGCTTGGCCCTCCCCCGACGTCACCTCCGGCAGCAGCAAGCTTTTCAGGTGGTGCGCCCGTCGCCGCCCAGGATGCCTCGTGTGCGCCGATCCCCTGTATCCGTCGCCGGGGAATGTCAGTCCAGGGCGCGTCGATTGGCTGGTCCGCGAGACCTGAATCCTTGGTGCCCGCGCTAGAAGGTTCAAGGGTGTGAGAAACGTGCGAGTCTTTCGGCCCGCTGGGAGACGGACCCGTCCACTATGATTTTGACCATCCAACGGCCAGGGATTTCGGTGGTGTTTTTGGACCAGTTGCTGACCGACGCCGCCTTTGTGTCCCACGATGACGTGCTCTGGGACCAAACCAAAACCGTCGAGCCGTTGGCCTTCCGGAGGGAGCTTAATCTGAAGAAATTTCTGACCGGCGGACTACCGTAGCATGTTCCACTGCTCCCTCCCGGGCTCATCGTTGTTGGCAGCTCGCGTTGGTTCCAGCTCCTCGTCTGAATGGATGGCCATCGCCATAACGCAATCTCTGCGGAGGAGAGGAGAGCTATTACGGTATTCCCTACCTAGTGTGCGGAAAGACCCAGGCACGAAGAGAGGTACGCGGCTTATACTTTAGCCCGTCTCCAACTCCGGGCAAAATCCGGCTTCGTGACATGGGATTCGGCCCTCGCCAGCCCCCTCCTCATGCAGCTTCGAATGTACTTTCCCAATTGCTCATGCACGGCGTAGGTAGACTCAAAGTAGCACTGAATGTAGCTAGATCCCAGTTCGAATGAGACGCAAGACAAGGAACCCGCGCCCATGGCCACGACTCTTCGACTCGAATTGCCGGGAAACAGTGGTACTACAACTCTGCCCTCTTTGGCCGATCTTTCCCTCTTTCTGTCTTTCGTCAGGTCGTTGCTGCTGCTGCTCCAGTTGCTTCATATAGCCGCACGTCCCATGTGCTCCTGCCTCTCCATCCTCTGTGCTTCTGTGCTTTCTCCAGTTTGTGTATCTGTGTGTCCGAACTCCAGTCGCGACCAACAGGACGGACATCATCATCGCTTCGTCTTTCCCCCCTCCCCCTCTCTCCACGCCTCCCGGACATCTAGACAATTCATCCATCATCTGTCGTCCGTTGCCTCGTCGCATAATATCCACCGCTCGAAACGACCGTCAGTGTTACGTTACAGCATCCTTTTCTCTTGCCCGATCATCGGATATCGACGTCAATCACTCCGCCTGGAACTTGCCACGCACAGCTCCCGCCGCATAATCATCCGACTCGACCCGAAGCCATGGACCAGGACACGCGCCAGTCCGAGCTGCCACAGATGACAGAAAAGACGGCCGAGGCCAGCTCCGCCAGCGAGTCCGGAAGCTCGCCCGGGTACAGCTCCTGGTTCGGCGGCCGCAGGACCAAGGTTGGCCCGAGAATAGGCCCCGTCCAAGACCATTTGGACGCCGGCTCCGACAGCGATCAGAGTGCCGAGGCAATTCTGGCTAAGCAGCATGCCTCCGAGGATGGGCATGCCATCAAGTACCGGACCTGCAGCTGGCAGAAGGTCTGTCGCAATTACGATGAAGACACCCAGCGAGGAAGCGCATACTAATGGTGATGTAGACTGCTGGCCTTCTCTTCTCAGAGTATATTTGCTTGGTGAGCACTTTTCGGACTGATGTTTCTTCATGCGCGCGCACGCTGACTCGACCCAGGCCATCATGAGTTTTCCCTGGTCCTACAGCATTCTAGGCCTTGTTCCCGGGTACCATCCGACCTCGATTTTCTCCCTACCGAGGCCGTTGCTGACAGCCTCCACAGCTTGATCCTCACCGCGGTCATCGCTCTCATCGTCCTCTACACGTGAGCTCCCCCGTTACTTTTCCTGACGAGCTGCCAGCAGCTGACGCATTGCAGTTCCTTGATCCTCTGGCAATTTTGCCTCAGACACCCCGAAGTCCGAGATGTATGTGACATCGGCCAGATGCTCTTCTGGGGCAAGAAGTGGGCGTGGTATGCCACGGCTGTCATGTTTATCCTCAACAACACGGTAAGTTTTGACCTTCTCGGGTCCGTTCCCAAAAAGATTTCTCCTGACTGACACTCTCGTATAGTTCATCATGGTCGGTATCTCGCGCGCTGTGCCCACCGAACACGCCACTGACCTCATATCCAGGCCCTTCACGTTCTCGTCGGCGCCAAGTACCTCAACACCATGACCGCAACGGACCCGGTCACCTGCCGAACCGTCGTATTCTCCATCGTAGTGACAATCATCTGCTGGCTGTGTTCTCTCCCTCGCACATTCGACGCCTTGTCTAAGGCCGGCACGGCCTCGGCTGCCTTCACCTTCATCTCGGTCCTGCTAGCCACTATTTTCGCCGGTATTCAGGCGCATCCCGCTGGCTACGACCCTCGTCCATCGTACGTGGACGAGAGTGGCGTCAGCCACGTCGGTGGGAATCCCATCGTCACTGCCGTCCCCTTGGCCAGCACCACCTTTGTCGCCGGCATGAACGCCTTCTTGAACATCAGCTACACCTTCATCGGGCAAATTACGCTCCCCAGCTTCATCGCTGAGATGAAGAACCCACGGTACGTCAACCCTATCTCATGCCGATTGGAAGCGCCAGCTGACAGTAGAAAGCGACTTCCCCAAGGCCCTGTGGGCAGTCACCATTGGCGAAATCATTGTTTTTAGCATCGTTGGCGCCGTTATTTATGCCTATACCGGTAACCAGTACATGACAGCCCCCGCCTTTGGTTCTCTGGAGGAACTCTACAAGAAGATCTCCTTCTCCTTCATGATCCCCACCCTGGTGTTCCTCGGTGTCCTGTACGCCAGTGTATCCTGCCGCTTTCTCTTCTTTCGCCTGTTCAGGAACAACTCCAAACACATCCACGAAAACACGCTCATTGGCTGGGGTTCATGGGCCACGATCCTTCGTAAGTCCCCATTACCCGATCATGCCCAAGCCTGCTAACGCTTCGCAGTGGTCCTTTGGCTTTTGGCCTTCTTGATTGCGGAGCTGATTCCCTTCTTCTCCTCACGTGAGTTCGCATTGATCCTGCCAGATTGCAAGCAACTGACCATCGACAGTGCTGTCTCTGATGTCGTCACTCTTCGACTCCTTTTTTGGCTTCATCTTCTGGGGAGTCGCTTACTTCCGCATGCGAAGTGCCGACAACACGCACGGCATTCCGCGATCCAACAAGATTCTCGACTGGGCATCCATGGCCCTCAACATTATCATCATTCTCACCGGTGTCTTGTTCCTCACTGTAGGTACTTACGCTAGTGTCGAGGGCATCATCGAAGAGTTCGAAGCCGGCACGGTCGGCAAGGTCTTCACCTGCGCAAGCAATGGCATTTGAGCGACAAGGCGTGGGCATAGGAAACGTAGAAATCATCATTGGGTATGGTGAGCTAATAAGAGTGCTCGCTCTGCATAGTTACTGTCACAGGCAGAGCACGGCTGCCACGATACCACCCTAGATACCCGACAGTACTCGAAATCATAAATTTGGAATAATCCGTCATGGATGACTTGCGCGCTCGCTCGCTCAGATTGGTATGAACTGATGATCAGCAGATGCGGATCTTCGACTTCAAGAACGAGCTTCCTCGGCTCAATGCCTCGCCTCTCATCATACCCGCAACGAAACATTCGCCCATCAGCATGACGTCGGAGTTGGAGGGTCCACGAAGATGACGGAAGGTGTAGGGAATCCTCGCTCCCGGAAGAACGGCCACCAGGTCTCTCTCACAGCTCTCGCTGGCGACGAGGCCAATCATGCCGTTGGGGCCCACGAATAGCCTCCGTCCATGGCAGCTGATCCTCAGCTTCGTGGCTGCCTCGGAATCGAGCCCCTGGAGTAGTGCCTTACTTGTCATCTGGCGCTTTCTTTCCGGGACCAACAGCTTCTGGCAAAGCGAACGCCGGGCCTCGACGTACTCGTCGTCGGAATCTGTCATGATGGTCTGGATGAAGGACATGGCTGTCTTGGTGGAACACTCCTTTGGACGATGCTCTTTTGCGGCGGACCCGGCAATGTCCCTCCACTGCCGAAACACGACTTCTTCCCACCCTTCAAGCTGTGTGTCGCAAGGCTCTCCGAGAGACACAATGTCTCCAAGGTGTATCGCCGTTACCTCGAGTCGTTCCATATCCGTCTTGGGCGATGGCGGAAGAATACGGAAGGACTGGCTGTCTTGGTGTCCGCCGGCATTGAACTCGGTCAGAGGAAGATGCGCCAGGATAGTCCGCTCGCCCTTCACCCTCCAGTCCGGCACCCAGCTGGGTAGCGTGTCTGTTGTTGGTCGGCCCCGCATGGCGGAGAGGAAGTCCAGCCCGACGTTCTTCAGCAGCAATGTCGCAAACTGGGTGTACACCGTCTCGACCGAATATGCGTAGTTGGTCATCTTCCCCCTGTTGCTCTCCTCCGTCGTTTCTGACGCGGGGGCAGCCTCAGAGTCTCGGGTCGCGACCTCGCCTTTTCCGCGGGCTTCCTCCTCGGTCTTGTCAGCACCAGACGCTGGCGATCCTGAAGTCCGGTATTTTTCAATCTCATCTTTGTTCATCATGCTCGGGTACATCGACAAGAAAGCGAACACGCGGTCCCTTGGATCTCGGCACTCGCAGGCGGTGGATTCGCTGATGGCCTTAACGAACTGGTCGGTTGACAGTGTGTGGATGAAGCCGCGCTGTCGCAGGCGACGGATGGGCGACATGACGGGGACGTTGAGCTCCAGCATCCTGGCGCAGAGGGCGAAATTGGACCACGGGATGGTGTGCCCGTCGAACAGCACGACTGCTTCCCGGGCTTTGGCGACCTCTTGAATCACCCACGTGCGAGAGAACCACGGGTGTCTGAAGAGTCGCTTCGCCGCTTGGATAGACTCTGGAGGAGAGTTTTTGAAGCGGCCACGGGAGATGAAATCGACGGCGGCGGTGTGGTCTTCCGGCGTCCTCGACAAGCAGATCGTGACCTGAGATGCGGAGCGGTAGATGGACGGCATTATGCGGACTTGCTGGCTCCTCTCGTCGAAGCTGGCTTGGTTTATGGAGATTGCGTCGATCCAGAGCACGCGCGGGGAGTAGGCGGAGCGGAGCTCTTCGAGGACGCAGACGCAGGATCGGGAGACGGCGAGTGTAGAGATGGCATCTTGCGGGTAGTTCTCTGGCAGGATCTGGATGTCTTTCGTGAGCGTCTCGTCGCCCCAGGTGTATGAGACGGCTTCGTAGGGGAGAGCCTCTTTGAGCTGATGGGCGAGGATGCGGCAGCGGATGGGATCCGATCGGCGCCCCGGCTCGAGGACTACGAGGCGGATCTGGTCGGTTTCTAAGGGCGCATACTCGTGTTTAGCGCCGTCAATGGGGCAGGATGAGGCCATTGTGAGGTTGTTGTCAATATCGTTCGCAGCGTGCTGATTCCGTCGTTGCCAGGCTTCACACAGCTTTTCTCGCTCTCACTCTCTCTCTCTCTTTTTTTTCGAAGGACGATCAGCGAAGGGCTTCCCGCTTCCCACACTAGAACAAGGGAACACGCGAGGGAATATACTCGAACTCGAGCCTGCATTCTAGCGTGCGAGGCACACACACGCGCCGCTTCGGCCTTGGTGATGGGGTTCACCGACGGGCCGACACTGCCTCGCTGGCGCTGCGCCACGCTCCGGATGCTTACCTGCAGCTGCAGGTGGACATGCCAATGTGAATCAAGTCTGTCCGTAATAGCACCTGCATGTGTGTCTGCCACTGGGACCAGTCTGTCCGCAATAGCGCCTGCATGTATGCAGCGACCAGACGATCTTACCGGCGGCCGAGGGGCACTTCACCATACAGCTCTCACACCGCGCGCCTTCAGAGCGCAAGAATCTCAAATGCGTGTGTCCCGGACCTGAAATTTTGAGGGGTCCGATCACCTTTTCCCACGTTGCGAACGGACGTTCTAGGGGGAGTGAGAGGCGCCGTTGTTGATTAACCTCGTTGGGTGGCTTGCTCGGTCCGGGGGAGCTAGCACCCGTTGAGAAGGATGGTTTTCTTCTTCGCTCGTCTTTTGGTAAGCGGGTACGGAGTAAGCGTAGTGTATTTCTTTTTTTGCTTTTTTTGGTGAGATGTGATTGAAGGGTCGTGATCTCAGGCGCTGGTGCGATTGAAAGTTTGATGAGAGGTGAGAAGAAAGTGAGATGAGGTGAGATGACGCGGTGATGTCATCGAAAAGAGAATGAACATGAGCACACATCGGCCCTTCACTGAATTGTCATGCGATTGTGTAACTGTGGTGGAAATATGTACACGAGACTAATCCGGTCCTGCTTCATTTCCCATCTCATCGGCGTCATGACACGGTGCAAGACCCCCGCGAAGCCTCCTTCGCAGCCTCCTTCAGCTCGCGCTTGAGCCCATCCTTCTTATGCTTCGGGACGTGGTTCTCCAGAGCGCAGCACACGGCCTTGGCGCCGGGGGCGAAGCAAACCCCGGCGAGGTCGATGACCCTGGCCTTCCTGTTCGCCCACCCCTCGCCGTACCCCGCCGTCGCGTGGTACACGCAGTACACCCGCCCCCGGTCGTGCGGGTTCGGGAGGAAGCTCGCGTGTCCGGGGCCGTGGGGCCCGCCGCACCGGCGGTGGCTTACTAGTAACGGCTCCGGGCGCTTCTGCCACGAGCGCGGGTTCAGTGGGTCGGCTCCCAAGGGTAGAGATAGCAGGGCTAGTTTGTAGTGCGATGTCCAGCTCCCGTCGGCGGAGTAGACTATTCCGCGGAAGTGGTGCGGTATGTCGACCCATGTCGGGCCCTCGTTCACGCCGCGACGGCCGGAGTCGGGGCGCTCCCAGGGGAGGGAGGCGTGGGATATGCATGTCACAGACTCGGGGATGGCGCGTTCGGGGGAGGACATCTTTGCGAGGAAGAGGTCTTGTTGGGTGTCAGAGCTGTCGCCGGGGGGCCAGCCGGACCAGCAGCAGTAGAGGGAATGGCCCCCGTCGGGAGAGAAGACTGTTGCGTCTATGGACCATTGATCTGGGAGTCCTTCCAAGGGGCCCAGAAATTCCCAGGCGGAAACGTCCATTGGGTCTTGGCAGGAGGAGCGGAGGAGGGTCGTCCGGTGGCCTGGGTTCCCGACGCCGGGGGGAGCGCCGCAGGTGTAGATGTACCAGCGCCCCCTGAGGTAGTGCAGTTCTGGGGCCCAGATGTTTACGGACCAGGGGGTGTTGGGGGCTGGTTGCCAGATTGTTGACTTCTGGGGGTTGTGGAAGTCTTCGAGGACGGGAGAGGACCAGATTTCGATGCGGTTGTCGAGGGTGAATGTTAGGTAGAAGAGGCCGTTGCCTGGGATTATCCACGGGTCTGGGGTGTCTACGTCGCTGATTGTGCGGTTGGACATCTTAGGTATATCTCTCGGCGTGTAGATAGATGTGTAGGTTTCGGGGAGAAGAGGTTTGGTTCTGGAGGGTATGTTTCTTTTTGGGTTGGATGAGGTTATCGACGATGGGAAGTTTAGCGGGGAAGAACTGCTGGAGACGGGAACGTCAGCGGTGTTTCAGTCCTGGTCATCTGATGTCTCGGCGTTGGAGATGGTTCCCGGGACGTCGGATCTGCAGGGACCGGGATTGGGGAAGCGCCGGTGGCTGCGTCATTTACCCGCATATCCGTGGCTTGGCTTGATGTGAGGACGAACTTGATATTTCTTTCCTGAGAAGCAAATTAGATAAGCAGACCAGGAATTTTGGACTTCCAAGCGCACGAAGTCCGTCAGAGCCTCTGGCTCGAAGAATTCCACTGCTCAGCATGGATCACCAACGTAAGGTTGAGTCTGTACACTCGTTTTTCGGTTGATATCTGTGTCTCGAAACATGGCATAACTACATGGTCTTGCGCGAAAGAGAGTACATTGACCTATTCGACGTTTAATGAATAGATACTCTAGTCATGCGTGTACCAAAGTCTAGCTGATCGATGAAATGGAGGTCCTCTCTTGGGAACGGCGCGATACAAGAAAAGTCCTCAGACAGAGGCCCGGCTCGCAGCCTGGCTTCGAAGGTGGGAAAGTCACTCCCAAGAAGTCCCGTTTCCCAAAGCTCTTTGATCAAAGTGATCCGTTGATGGTATTTGATAGTCGACTCGAGGGTTTCCCTTGGGCATCTGAGAGAAATCTGGTCGCCGTGGGGAAATGTGCCTTCTGAGAGCCCCCCTTTCGTAAGATACAACGGTGTCCACAACGACGATTCTTCGTAGTAGAACTCCCAAATCTGACAAAGCCTTGAACCTCTATCAGATCTGTATTGTTTGTTCAGGTATACTTTGTCGGTGGTAAGGTGAAGATATCCATCTGAAAAACCCGCCTCATATCTCCTGCTTTCCTCGTTGTCTAGAAGGATTTCGAAACTTTCGACTCGAACAAGAACTGGAAGATAGATCCACCGAGTCGAACTTTGATGGCCGGAGATGGCGTGAAAAAGATTATCGCCGCCTCCCTCTGCTTCGTTATCCCAGTAGAACCTGAGGTCGAGCCACTGCTTCAGGCCTGTCATGTGGTCAGCCACACTCTTTGGGAAACCAATTTCTTGCGACGTTAATGGCATGGCGGTAGGCTCCGTATAGGAAATGTATGAATGGAACAGCAAGTTTATTCTTGGCCGATGAAGCATACTTGGGCCCGTGGGCGCGGTTGTAACGAAACTGACGTATGGAGTGCAGGCAACTAGTCGGTAAGACTCTCCGTGTAGCTTGCGCAGAATCAGGAACGCTAAAACGTGCGTTTCATCATCGGGCTCCGACAAAAGTGGCCTTGGGGCAGACTTGCCACGCAGTATGAAAATCTCATCGTTTTCCAGGATAATGTCGTTCAAAGGGTGTCGACTCGCGATGTTCACAAAGAGTGATGTCCGCTGCTCAAATCTATACACGCCCCAGCCCTCGTAGTCGAGTATATGTCGTGGAGCCGATGCTATTGTAAGCATTTTGATGAGGTTCAATGGCAAAACGCCGTTCCTGGAGTTGATGGAACACTTGTACTTCCAACGGGCCTTCGGCGGGGTTTCAACGTCTAACGGGGAGTAAATACTAGACTCGAAAGCGGCACAACATGGTGGATGATTCAGAGGAACAAGCAGTGAGCCCATAACGGCTCCTGATAGCATTGTACGCAAGATGAAGATTCATTTTGTCCTCGGGCTGGTCGTTGAATGTTCGTTCACAGTCGACTTGTTCGTCAAGATATGGCAGCCATGACAGTCCTCGAGCGGAATGTATCCCTCGACTGGCGTAAAAGAAATTAACCCGTCCCCTGATGATAATCAAATGAGCTAATAGTCCAATAGTCATGTGAAGTTTGGAGATCGAATAGTCTGGTTGTAGTGAGGGTTTGCCGTATTTCTTACTAGGCATCGGAGTTACGAGGCCCAGTACCCCGAAGATTTTGTCTCGTATGTTTGTAGCGTTTGACCTCGAGGTGAAGCGCAGAACATCGTGAAGCTTTCTTTCCTCTAGTGGTCCAACGGCCATGTAATTAAGCCACGGAGCCCGTGTCTCGTGCCACCAGCGCAGCCGCCAAAGCCAATCTATCAAACCAACATACAAATAAAGCAACCAATCGAAGCTATTCCCAACTGTC
>WIGO01000151.1:0-101345 GCA_014235945.1 Colletotrichum plurivorum
TTTCCGTCAACCACGACGTGTTCCCAAACGTGCTTCGGGATCGGCAGAGGGTGTAGGAGGCCAGGTGTCTTGTCGTGGCGGACTTTGTTCCTCTGACAGTCTCGGCAGTTTTTGATGTACCGTTTGATGTCGCCGTTCCGTCCGTTCCACCAGTAGTCTTTCTTCAAGAGCTGGATGGTTTTGTTCTGACCAGCATGTGCGAAGACTTTTGGCTCATGAGCTTCGCGGATGAGGGCGGTACGCAGGAAGACTTTGCCGTCTCTCGTGGTCTCTGGAACGACCAAGAGTCCGTCTCGTCTGCCCAGACCCTGCGCTCGATTTTCCTCAACGATCACGTCGACCAGGTCGGCTCCTTGTAAGCTTGCACTTCTAACAGCGTTCAGAGCTCGAGGGTCTGCTTCGGTTCGGTCTTGGACGTTCTCCGGCGGGATCAAAGCGAAGGTCCTGTCTTGGAGTTCTCGAGCTTTGACAGTCGGGTTGTCAATAGTCTTCCTTGACAACGCATCGGCGGCGACGTTGTCCTTGCCGGGTCTGTACTGGAAGGTGATGTCAAAGTTCGAGAGGTAGTAAGACCAGCGGATTTGGCGAGCTGAGAGTAAGCGCTTGGTAGACCAGTAGACAAGTGCCTGGTGATCAGTCTGGACGAAGAACTTGGTGCCCCACAGGGCCGGTTCGAAGTCCTTAAGGGTGTTTATCACCGCTAACAGCTCTTGATCTTGGATCGGGTAGTTCTGTTCTGCAATAGACATCGTCTTGGACGAATAGCCGATTGGTTTCCATTCTCCATCTTCCTGTTGCTGCCAGATTACACCACCTGTGGCTTTCCCCGAGGCGTCGGTGTCTACTCGCGTTGGTCGTCCGGGCTTGAAGAAAGCGAGCACGGGGGCCTGGGTAGCCAGTTTCTTCAGAGCTTCAAAGGCTGCGTGCTGCTCTGGCCCTTTCTCGAACGGCACGTCTTTCTTGAGTAACCGGTTGAGAGGTTCAGCTGTTTCGCTGGCGTGGTAGCAGAAAACCCGAATGAAGTTGCAGAGACCGAGGAAGGATCGAACCGCTGACTTAGAGTTGATGTCGTCCCAGTCCCAGTCCAGTATAGCTGCAACTTTCTCTGGGTCGACCCTCACACCCTTGCCTGTTTCCAAGACCATACCGAGGTAGTCGATCTCCGGCACATTGAATCTTGACTTCTTAATGTCACCTTGGAGGCCAGCTTTGTGAAGACGGTAAATGACCTCTTGGACATGTTCGAAGTGTTTCTCGTCTTCCTCCTCTTCAGTGTAGATCAAGACGTCGTCCGCGTACGCACTCGCAAAGAGGTCCAGTAGCTCGTTCAGTTGAGCGTTGATGAAAGCCTGAAACCATGCGGGTCCGACCTTCAGTCCGAAGGGCAAGACTTTCCATCGGAAGGTGCCCTGACGAGTAGTGAAGGCAGTGAGATACCGAGAATCAGGGTGCATTAATAGTCGGTTAAAGGCTCGGATGATATCGATCTTAGTCAAGTGTTTCGCTCGGCCGCACTTGCTAATCGTGCCGCTGACATCCGGGGCAAGGACTTGTCGACCTTTTATGAACTGATTGACCCATCGGTAGTCTACGCAGAAGCGCTTCTCGGTCGAGTGAGGTTTTGGCACGAACAGTGTTGAAGCCGCGTGTTCTTCCATCGTACGCTCGATAAAGTCGAGAGCTAGGAGCTCGTCCGTGGTTTCTTTTTCGAGGCTGCCTAGAGAGAGCGGCGTAGGGTACCGGGCGGGTTTCCCAACCAGGGGCTTCTCCAGTTCAAGGACCACATCAAATCCGGGACGGCTCGGCGGGAGAATTGTTGATGCCTTCTTATAGAAGAAACCTTCGAGATGTGCAAGTTCCTTGGGGAGCTTGGCTCGAACCTTATGGATATGTTCAGGATCCTCGCCTACTGGGAACGGGATATGCTTTCCATCGTAAGTCTTCTTCCATGAAGCGTCAGCTGCGAGGGCATTGAGGCTGACGGTCGGGGTCTTGTCGACTTCTTCCAGGGCAATCGGCATCTGAGGCATCGGTTGTCGGTCTTGCCTTGGGTCGGTCAGGATGGCGCAGAGTTGAGTGAGGAACTCGGGGTCATCAGCACTAGCTGCTGACAACGGAGTGTCGTTTGGTGTCGCAGGTTGGACGGCTGCCACTGGTGAGGTTGCTGTCGGCCTTCGCCAGGGGTTCTGAAGGATTTTGCGGACCTTCAGCTGGCGGTCTTCTTTCTCCATGAGGCGATCGCGCCTCGTCACGTCGATCTGCGCTTTCATATCCAAGGATGGCTTCCCATGTTCGACCGTGATAGTTCGGGAGTACTTCGCTAGGGCTGGCTTATCATCGGGCCATAGAAATCGGTGAGAAGCTGGGTGTATCCAGACGTTTTGCTTCGTTAGCCAGTCTTGACCAATGAAGACGTCATTGGCGGTGGGAATAATGATGAACTTCTGTCGCGGGAATAGTCGTCCGTCAATCTCGAGAGTGACTCGTATCTGGTGGGTTGCTTGGGCAGTTATCGTTCCGTTGAAGTTGTTGAGAGATAACGGCTTGTCGAGTTTCTCTTTTTTCGCTCCCGTGTGTTCCACCAACTTCTGGGCCATTTTCGGTGTCATCGAGAGGGAAATATCTACTCCAGTATCACAGAGGGCTTTTGTCTTAAGACCAATTCCATCCACCGAAAGTTTGATCGGGACTGTGAATGAATTCGATTTAGGTGGTCTGCAGACTTTAGCTATCTGTGGTACATAGACTGTCGAGGAGACTTTCGACAGTCCTAGAAGTTTTCCGAATCGCTCGAAGAGTTGTCAGTTGAATCACTGGGATCGTCCGTGGCTTTTGCGTCTTCCCTGTCCAGGCGATACACCATTTTGGCGATGGTCTTTCTCTCGGGGCAATTGCGGTTATAATGGCCGCTCTTTTTGCAGAAGAAGCACAGTCTGGTACTCTCCGTTATTTCCCTGGTATCTTCTGAGAGGGAGGACTTCTCCGCCTGTGGGCCGGCGACCTTGACTCCTTTCTTGGACTCATGGCGCTCTATAAGTTGCTCGCGTGAGCGGCGGCGTGGCTTGTACTTGGGGGGTGAGCTGTTTCGCTTGGTTTGCTCCTTCTCTCGTTTCTCCTCATAGGCTCGTTGCTGGGAGAACGCCGCGTCGGCCACTCGGTTACAGAATACCTCATACGAAATGTTAGGATCCTTGGAGTCGGTAAGGAGGTTCGGGTTGAGGTCTGCGGGGATGTGGTCCAGGAGGACGTTTTTGCGTTCTCCCTCGATGATGTTTGCCTTGTCGGCTAAGCCGTGACCTTGCCAATAAACTGGTGGATATCGAGTGTCTTGTCCACCGAGTTATACTTCAGCTTAGCGAGCTCCGCGCGGGCCTTAGAGCTCTGGTTAGCATCGTGGTAAACAGCAGTCAACGCGGCGATCATCTCGGCGGTGCATTTGAATGGATTCTTGACGAAGCTGTACCGAGATTCGAGCAGATCAGCGGGGTGACCCTCCAAATAGTCGTAGACGAGGGCCATGCGATCGCGCTCTGTTTCGAAGGTCCTGAGGTCTTTGCGGCACTTGTCGGCGAGCTTAATGATCCATCTGTCGAAATGCTCCTTGTCGCCACTAAAGATGCCGGGGTCGCGGCGGGACTCCCGGGCAGTTGCCAGGTACTTCTTATTCTCCGAGTCTTGGTTTGTTCCGAACGGCTTGAACGCATCGAGGGCGGCGAAGCCCGTGGGCTTGAATGCGGTGCCACCGAAGACGCTCTCGGCTGGGGTGATCGATCGGGCATTGCGGTCGTTGGCATCAGTCTGGTTACTCTGCATAGCTTCCAGCTGAGTGAGGCGATCCAACAAGGCTTGGTACTGCTCCGGAGTGGGAGCTGGTGCTCCCGATTGGGGTCCATTTCCTCCAGCCATGTTGTCTTGTAGTTGGTCGGAAGGAGATGGTTCGCGAGTTTCTTCCCGAGGTTGGGTCGTTCTTGTTTGTTCGGGGTCTCGGCGAGGCGCGTTGTTTTGCGCGGGGTTCGGGTCTTTAGCGATGATCTTGTTCGGTTCGCTGGTATCTTGTTGTTCCTTGGGCTGCTCGTTGGCTGCCTCAAGGCTTTCAGAAGCTGAGTCGTATTCTTCAGGCTCGTCTGCTTCTATGCTGGCAACTGGCTCGTCTGGCTCTGGGTTGCTGTGGGTAGGAGCGGGCTCGTCTGGCTCTGTGCTCACTGGGGCGGCGGTTATCTCCTTTTTGGCCGAATTGTCGTCGGGCTGGGTGATGTTGTTGCCGGTTGCCTTTCTACTTGGCTCTTCTGACTTCTTTGTCAGGCGGGCGGATTGACGTATCGGCGGACCGTGGTCTTTCTTCGTCGGCATCGATGTCCGCGGGGTTTGGGGTTCTGTGGCCTAGTTTTTCGTCGTGCACAGCCGACGTAGTGGTTGCAAATAATTGCGATTGGAATGGGAGATATATTTTGATTGCTTCGCCAGCAAAAGATTGTAGAGTTTAGGATTGTGTCACGGCCAGAGCAACGGTGAGATGACTCCTCGATTGGGCTCTATAGACGAAGATCCTAAACTAGAGAAGAGAAGAAGGAAACGAGCAAAGGCAGGGATGCGCGATCGCGACTAAGTGTGAGGGGTCGGTGGAGGTCACGCCGAGTCCTCGCCCAGCCTCCTTGTGGCTTGCTGTCGTGGCGCCACAACCTGAGCCTCGGGGCTGCGGCTGTTGGTACTGATCGTTCTGAGGGCTGGTCCTCACAGTACTATTAGACTTCCCTTCTCGTCGATTTTTATACTCGATTATATTAGCCTAATTACTAATTATTAGTTACTGATAACGAGAAGATCTGGGCCTTATACACGGGCGCGCTTCGGTCGACCTCCGAGTTCCCACACGTGCTATGCGCGTGGTCAACGGTGAAGCTCTGGCCTCTGCTCCCTTCCTCCCTTTCAACCTATCTCTCCCCTCTACACCTATCTCTCCTGCGTCCCCACTTCTCATCCTGTACCTGGTCGACATGGTGAAAGCAGACTCAAGGGGCGGGAGAAAGAGAGGGGGAAAAAAGAAGAAAACCTTGGAAAGCTCCCTGGAGGTAAGTGTAAGCGAACCAAAGGACGGGTGAGCAAGCGGGCGACGGCCGTGGCCACTCACCACCAGCGAGCAACTTCAGGTGAGAGTTGGGCGGCCCCTCATTCCCATATACTAACTATAACCCCTCCGACAAGGATGTGCCCCCTGTCCTGTCCGCAAGCCCAGAAGAAATATGTAGGCGTAAGTGATATTAGAGAAATCTCATCGTGATGCAAGTGGTCGAACGCCCCCTCCTGCATGTCCTTCCATACATTCGTTAGCATGATAAGTCTCCTTCGGTGTGACTTTCCTTCTGATGCTTAGCTAGGCAGGACGACGGTTCTTGGTGCTGCTGATCTCATACGCGGACGCTCCTGTCCCGTGGTAGCCCTTGATCGGAAGCTCTTCTTGACCTTGTCGCTCGCGCAAATAGCACACGCCTATAGATTTCGTTGGGACCTTGCGTGCTTGTCTCGCCTTGCTGCCGCTCGGCGTGACGACGGTCGAATAGAAACGAAACGCCTAGACCGCCATCGGCGGCTTATTGTCGAGAAATCAGGACCCTTGTACCCTGCACGCCTGGCTGCGCATGGTAAGACGCTGTGCCTTCGAGCACGCCAGAGTTGGCCCTGGAAGATTAACCTTGATAATGGCGCCACGACGATGGCTGGGCATTCTCCTAATCAGTATTATGGTATATGTTACAATAGCAGCGCAGGCAGCGAAATGAATGAACCGTGGGGGCCGGGTGTCGTCCCCGCGTTTTACGTCGTTGGCTATCGTCTGTTGTGACGACACTGAACAGGGTTACCCAGGACGTTTGGTTATGGTTCGTGCTCGTGGCCGGCCTTGTTGCGCCTGTAATCTCATCAAACCAGACCGCTGGGGAATGTCGCATTACGACATGGAAATGAGTGACTAAGCAGCAGAGCAAAGCAACGCAACGCAACGCAAGTGTAGCGTCGAGACCGAGACCAAGAATAAGGCCCAGGGCCCAGGCCGAGTTGTCCAGAGGTACGGTATTCCGTATATGCGAGCTGAAGTAGGAAAGGAAGATCATCAACCCTGGTCGAGCTAATCCTGAAGCCCAATGGCGCGGTACGGTGCCGTACGTTACGCAGGCTGCTTGCTTGCACACCACTTTAGCCGGGGGGGGTTGAAAGGCTGACGAATGGTTGTTCCCGGAGCGTACTCCTTTGCATGCCGGCGGCGCCCTTGACTTCATCGACGGCTTGACGGCGCTCCAAGACTTCTTGTCTGTCGCGTTTCGGCCGCCGAGATGACCTAAAGACCCGCCGGATCCTCTGCTGGCTTGATGGGCTGCATCTGTGGCGGAGTGATGAGTGAAAATGAAAGGGAGATACGGGTTTGCCGCACCTATCCCGTGGCCTCCCGTGGCCTCCCGTGGCCTCCCGTAGAGGACCTGCCTTACCTTACGTAAACAGGTGAACGACAAGGTCATCGACGCTGTTGCTTGACTTCTTTTCCTGCTCGACTAAGGGGGAAGAGGAGGATGGCAAGCTGACCTCCGGTTTCTCACCGCGCCACGGCGGTTTCTGGAGTTATTCGCTGTTGGACGAGTTGGTGGCGTCTTCGCATATGCGGCATGGGGGGGAGCTGATTGGCGGCTCTCGTACGGGGACATGTCCATATGTCTTCGACGCGACTTCTGGCTGCTGTTGGTTCCAAGGAGGGAGGTCAGACGGTCATAGAAGCTTGCTGGCCAACTTGCTTCTTTCTGTCGCTGTATGTTCGGTCGTAGGACTGACTTGTTGACGTGTCTCGTCTCGACTCGAGATCCAGGCTGGGTGCCAAGTCAAGTTGGTCGTTCGTAGACGAAAACGAGAAGAGTCCACAATGTTCTCTCTCGAGTCTTGAGCCCTGGCCCTTTCTTGTAGATTGTGGGCTTCCGCAACCCGCATTTTAAGGCAGAATATCTGCCCCATGTTGGCCCGCCTGACTCGCATGGAAATAGCATCCGTCGCACTCGCCTGTCGGCCCCGCGGGAAGAAGAGTCTTCAGCCACCGTCAGCATCACGCAGAAATCCACCCATCGTCTATCCACTCGAGCCAGATCCCCGGTGTCGTCCACCTTCTATGGAATCCGTGGAGGCTTACTCTTGACAAGCGCGAGAACCGAGAGTCAAGCCTGCGACGCGTGTGCCCCAGGCCAAGTGCAATACTGAGTACTGCGCACGACAGGGCTCCGACAGCAACAGCAGCAAGTCTCGGCGTTGTAAATTGTGCTCGAGCAACGCTCGCTTGGGGCGGGCCTGAACGGCAAGGGCGAATCCACCTCGGGGCCTTAAGGTGCAGAGAAGAAAAAGGAGAGAAGGGGAGGGGGGAAAGCACCCGTAACTGCTGGGCAATGCAGGCCCTCTTTGCATCCATTGCTCGCTACGTTGCAGATCGTCGTCTCTCCCCTCCTCTCCTGCCGGTTAAAACCTGCAGGCGGCACCGGAATATGTGCGTGGGGATCTCGATGGTCCTATTCTTCCACTTGATGCCCTTTTGTTTGCCAGGACTGCGCGTAGTAGACGTGATGGGTCCATGCGGCTGCAAGAGAGTACGGATCAGACCAAAGAGTAAAGCCTGGCAGTAGAAATCTGATGCTTGCCGGCCGGACTCTCTGTTGGGGATCGGCTGAGCCCTTGTGATATCGTTCGCGCACCCCGGTGCCAGGCCGTGGTCGGATGGTCCCAAGTCTGCCACGCACCTCGCCCAAGTTGGAGTGCCAGCGGAGTTCCTTTGTACCCGCCGTCGAGGTCGTCGTCGTCGTCGTCGTCCGCCCGGATCCGAAATGACACCTTGACGACCCAAACCCTGACCAGGATGCGGCGGCCGCTAAGGTAGGACACTCGCTGGTTCCATTTGGCAGCGCCGCGCCGAGCTGTACAAGGCACCTGGCACACAGCCCCGGGACCCGGGGTTTCTAGACGGCGGATCCTCTTTTCTGCTCCTGTGAGGAGGCATTCTGCTTCCTTGCTGCAAGTCGAGCTGGTACCTGGGCGGCCATCCCAGCCACCCAAGGTTCCTATGCGCAGCTGATTGTTCCAGGCCAAGACCATTCGGCACCTCGATATACTTTGCGAACTGCAGAAACGAAGCGCTTTTAGTGTAGCTGAGCCTGCTATTGTCTCCTCCTCCTTGTCTTCTTACCTCCCCCTCTCCGCCCCAATGGCTTGCGTCCCGTTTGATCTGTATCATCAGCTTGAGGCACCGTGCCGACGACGCTACCGGAAGCTAGGGTTCGAAAGCAGACTTTCGCCATGGTGGGGGAGGGGGGGGCAACGAGGTAAAATCTTCCTTGACGCCATTACTGGCGGTAACTTCTGCATGCTGGAAGATTCCCGCCGGCCATGGGACGCCCAAGTCATGCTGGCACCATCGTGCATGGGTCTCTGCACCCGGAATCCCACGAAGCACCGCCGTAGTACCCTTAGTTCCCGCTCTGCCGAAGCCTGATCTTGTCGTTGCCGCCCAAACCCCATTTCAATGTGATTTGAATCAAGAGGTGCAACGGAAATTCGGATTCGCCCCGGTCTTCGATGTGAGATGCCCGGTCCATTCGCCCAGCGCTCACGAAGGACACAGGACCGCAAGTCGTAAACTCTGTTGCTCCCTTGCCCAGCCAAACATGCAGGAAGATGCCTCCAGGATTTGACTATAAATATCAGCGAGATATAGCTGTTGGTGACTGGCGGATGTCCTTCCAGTTGCGGGCATCGCAAACTCAAAGCTCCGGTAATACATAGTAGTTCATTGTTTGTCCCAAGGATAAGGGGGGCAGGAAACCCCCATCCCATCCCAGTATCCCACCCAGCACCTTTCCGCATTAGACTGCTTCGAGGTGCATGGACAACGTCAGCCAGGGCTGTCAGGAAGAGAGGGAGATCAGGAGCAATCAAATCCCGATTGCTGTCTTGAGAGCCCCGCGTCTCCTTTCCGTTGCCCTACTGCACCTGGGCTTTTTTCGGGAACCTACTTGCGTCTCTTTCTACACGCCCCGAGGAGCGGACCTGGGGGCTGGCTGGGGGCTTGGAAACAAGAGTCGAGGCGGCCAAAGAGATAGCAATCATCAACCGTGGCCCCAACGCAATAACAACACTAGGGACACGGCCCACGACTTTGAATGCAACTTCGGGTTGGGCCGTCTGCAGCCCGCTCTGAAGCCATTTTGGCTTGTACCCGGCCAATTGGGGCCGTCTTCTGTTCTGCAAATGCAGTTAATGGCATACTCCATCCAGAGCGGTCGGAACAGCAAGTAGTTTGGTCGTTGCGTTTGCCACCGTCGTAATCGAGGTTAATTGCGCCCGCCTTGGCTTTCGCGATAACCCCCTGGATGTGCGGTATTGCCCCAGTGGTATCGTATCTTACGCAAGTCAAGGAAGCCACCGAATAGCATCCATGCGCGATGGACTGAAGTCGGATTACCACTTGCGTGTTCATCAATGGCTCCGGCTCAACTGTCGGATCTTTGCCCGCTTCTGCCCCTCTTCTCTTCAACGTGGCAATCCGAGACTTCCAATCTCGCGTGCTGTGTCTCGCTCGAGAACGAGAGGCGGGATTCGTACAGGCACCAGCCAGCTAAAGTGTGCGGTCTGTCCATGCATAGCATTTGCTGTAGATCACAGCCTCCTTTCCCAGGACAGAGAAGACTGCGCTCTTATCTCCCCAGGTCGCCCGTTCTTCGCCTTCGTCGCGTCGAGTCAACAGTGGATGAAGGCTTCCCGGAGCTTTTCGCCGCGTAGCTGAGCACATGCTAGGAGCAACGAGAACACGGGCCAATGCGCCAAGGTACCGTTGAGGCACAAGATCGGTCATGGTCCGCTCTGGCCCAGCGAAAGTACCTGTAATAGCCTGCTTCGGAACTCTCGCAAGTCTGGATGGTGGTCATGTATTACAGTTCGGGGCAAAAGCGGGCAAACCAGAAGCTTCGTCAGAACCATCAAGGCTTCCAAGCACCTCCCTGGCGCATCTTCCCGGCGCTACAGACTGCAGAGACCCAGATCCGTTTCTCATAGCGAACCGGGAAGAACAGTCCGTAGCACCTGGGCGGACCGTTGAGGTCTTTGCCGGACGCATAGACCGAGAGGTGTCTGACAGAAGTCAACCGATCATGACTTCTGTCTGCCAAGGTTACCTTGCCAGCCTTTGCGTGGTAATAACCCAGGGATGCCAGTGCCACGGTGCCACCTTCAAGCTTCCGAGCTGGATAATGTGGCCCCGAGAAAGACCAGAGACGGACCCGCTGGCCTCTAGCTCCCGGTGGAAGTGTGCAGTGTGAATCCAGCCAAAGTGGAGTCTGGGCGTCTTGATAATGTGAAAGGCACCGAAGAGGAGTAGTCCCACCTCGTCTGTTGGACGTACCCGGGAGGTAGATGTTGAAGCGATTCATATTGGACCGGCGTCTCAACTTCTATGCCTGTCCCACAGTTTGCCGCCCTACTCGCGTGAGTATGCCTTGATCCCGGTCCCGCATGTTGATGCCAATGTGCGGGCGCTTCCGAGTTCACTCAACTGCAGCTATAGTGAGGCAAGTGTTGTGAAAGTCGTTGGCTGCATGAGAAGGATAGAATTTTTTAGAAAAGAAAAAAGCCGCAGTCAAGAATCCAGCCGAGTTGCCATGCCACCAGAAGCGGCTGACCGTTTGCCACAGCCACGGGGATCCCGTGCCGTTATGAACAGTGCCGACAGACCAAGGAGGCTGCCAGCGAGACTCGTAGCTCAGGCTCTCGAGTGGCCGGTGGGAGAAGACGCATGGAAGCAATGAGATTGGCATCGGCAATTCCTTTTCCTCCACTATGCTGGAGGCGAGCGAGCACCCGCTTCGAGCTCCAGAGTCACTATGCATGTGTTTGCGTGCTGATGCTGGCTGGGTACACTGCATGATGGAGAAGGATGTCGACGTTGCCTTGCTAATACAACCTGGCGCGGGTCCCTAAGGCGAGGGATCCTCGAGGATTCAACTCTTTCCGGAAATTGCTGCATTAGCTAATAAACCTGGGAGGTCAGCGAGACTCAAAAGGCCGGCCTGCAGCAGTTGTGGTGCCATGGCGAGGGAGGGTACTTTGATGTACATCGAGGGCTGCATACACCGTCTAGGCCGGTCCGCCCGTCACGCCGCCTCTTGCGGATACCGGACTTTCCGCAAGTGAGCTCTTTGTCTTGTCGTACTTGGCTAGGGCTTCATGGAAGACCAAGCCTAGGACTGATGCGGCCCCGGACGAGGAGGGAGCCGAGGCTGGGCGCGTGGACGTTGTTGGCGGCATGGCATGCCATACCAGTCATGGAGGATGGTGCTCTTTTGGTATTCTGTGACCCGCGAATTTGGTGGCACCAACGGCTTCTCACCCGCCCCTCCCCGCCTGTCATGTTGCGGACTCCTGCAGATCGCGATGTTCATCACTGCACCCCTTGTGCCCTTGAGCCTCATGGCCGTCCAGATGCGTCTCGCGTCGCACCATCTTGTGGTGCCCGCTCGCAACGGCACCCTGCGACGGGCTGCAAATTGGCATAGGGCAGAAATGGTAGAGTCGCTTCGAATCCGGTCCACACACAGCTTTTTGGCTAGAATTCGCACTCGGGCGACGCTTGATGAATCCACTCGACGACAAGAGGGGCCGTTGGAGGAAAGTCGGGGTTAGGAGACGTGTTTCATTGACTCTGCAACTCTTTTTTATCAGTTCTCACAATCCCTGCTCTTCTTGGTGCCTGCAAGCCACGTTCCCATGCGGGAGCCAGTCCCCATGATCTGCCCGTCGCTGAAGGACCATGGCCGTGATCCGTGGGCGAAGTCACACATCGTGCAGACATGCAGATGTACAGCATTTGTGTGGGTATGCGCTTGACAAGTCGTCGACCGTGCCGTGAGACTTTTGCCGCAATTAGCACCCTGCGAGCAGTCAGCATGCATTTCTGCAACCCTCTCAATGTGTCCGCAACCGTAATCCTGCAACTCTGCAAAACTTGAACAGGGTATTTTTCTTACCTTTGCCTGTCGCCAGTAGCCGAACACCGAAATCCCGTCGATTATAAAAAGGGTCCTCTGGAACTTGACATTCGATCGTTTTTTCCCTCTCTCTCCAGTGTGTAACCAAAGAAACAGATTCCTCAGCCCCTCCTGGCACATCTCAAAAAACTCAGATCAGCCGTATCCTTTCACAATGGACAGTTATCCTTGCGTCAACCGCTACAAGCATGGTGTCGACTGTCCCAAATGGGTTAGAGTTCCCAACGTCCGTTGCGAAGACTGCATAGTCGTAAGTGGAGCTCACCGTGGCGTGTGTATACATAGCATGGGGCTCTAACGAAGCACCAGTACAACCGGTAAACGTCGAAACGCAAAGTAATCGAACAATCCATCCTGTCCTCCGGACAACGAAAAGACTCGATTTCGCATCAGGGCCACGCCAAGTCGGGGAACTTGCAGTTTGGAACCGCAGCGGTCGGTCAACGACTGCGAATCCTGGCCTTCCTGGTGTCTTTGCCTGGAGGATGAAGGACTGCATGGCGGAAGAAGATGAAGCTGTAGTACTTGGGCTGCGGTCTCAGTCTGTATCGGGAGCCATCATTTGCCTGGAAAGCTGGCAGAGAGGCGTGGGATTAGGCGCCCTCGGGGCTGTAAGTGTTGATCAGTAATTCAAACATTTATCCATGTGTGTCCCCCAGTTCGATGAAAGCCTCGCAAATGGCTGTGACTGCTTTGCTGTTCGAATGCCTGCAACGCAACACGCTCCATCCAACCAGAGACGACGGAGGAAAGGCCGTTGTTCAAGCATGATATGGCTCTGCTGTCGGCCGACTAGTTTGACCAACGCAAGGATATCGACTGGGTAGAGGCCTTCCGCAACCTTGATAGATGAGAGCATCTCGTTACAATGCCGAGCGTAAGGTCGCCCCCGATGCGAGCCAATGGACTAAGGACCGGGGAGCGAGCGGCGACAAAGCAGATCAGGCAGCGTCCTCCGTTGTGGAACGACGATTGCGATCGAGAGCTTGCGCTGAGATCGCGGAGGGAGAGAGACTTGATTGGGCCGGGGAGGACGAGAACCGACGTCGACTTGCAAGAGGTATGTATGGCAGGTAGGTCAGCGGGGTTGCCTGGGAGGCATGTGTTGTCCAAGTCGGCGATAGGGCGCGGCCAGCTGAGTCATAAGATTGACAGAGGCCTTTCGAAGCGGACAGCTGCATGAAGCCGAGTCAAGTCAGAGGCGAAGCGGTAACCACCTCGGGTCGAGTAGAGGACAAAGGGTTGACTGAGGGCTTCCTCGCACGGTGAAGAGCAGGACGACCGACCAAGGAGGATTCGATATGCAGACCGGCAGGCCGGCAGGCCGGGATTCTCGCATGATGAGTCCAGCGAGCCAAGCATCGATGTCGCCTGCGCAGGATAATTCGACGGCCATGGTAGTAATGGTGGTGACTACCTGGACAAGTCTGTACTACGTGACGACAAGTGGACTGGGACAGACTGTATTAGCTCATCAGCGTGCTGCAACGACGACGGAGCAGTCACGGGCAGGGAGGGGGAGGGGAAGGGTACCGTGTGGGAGGGCCAGGTACTATTATTACATACCTAGGTAGCATGTAGACAGACAACCTGGAAGACGGCGGACGGTGCGAAGAGCAGGTGAGAGGTAGCGAAGGTGCAGAACGGCCCCAATCGCCAAGGCGTGATTGGCGAAGCTCACCTGGGAGCGAGCGTCGTCGCAGCGCTTTGCAGCTTTTGGCATGCAAAGGCGGTCAGAGGTTCTGCGCCTCCAGTGTCCGCGCCGGCTTGCGGAGGGGCGAAGACCGCAACGGTTTCTCCTCGGTGCCGTGGTGTTCGTTGGTTGATGATGAAGTCTGCACATGCGAGCGAGGATTGGTTATTTCCTGGCCGTAGGTCGTCGATGTCGGTCGGGGGTGGCGGAACAACTCATTCTTTGTGACATGTCGCCTGCTTCCCGTCATGGAGTCCATGCTTTGAGGAGGATAGCCCGGGAGGCGCGTTCCAGCGGCGGCAGAAGGCAGGTTGATTCTAGCGGGCCCTGCTTTGATACGAGCACGACGCGACGTCGATTAGACCGCGGGAGAGGCAGGCGACCTCATCTGACACTGCAGCCGTGCATGAGACCCTCGATGTTGGTCGTCGATGCAGTTGGAGTTGGAATTGGCGTTGGCGTTGGAACACTCAAGGGAGTGCACAAAATAAGGTGAAGGGGAGCAAGGATACCGCTGGAATGCAATGATGCATGGCAGGCATGTACCTGTCGTTGCCTGCGCGAGCTCAGGCCATACTGGCATCGATTCCTGAATGTTGAGGGAAGGAACGCATCAAGAGCAAGGCACAGCAAGAAGGTGCTCCCGGTCCGGTCCATTGTAGCCAGTAAGTAGGTTCCATGTTGAAGTACATCTACCTAGGTAGGCACCTATCCGTACAAAACATGGAACTCTACCGGATCAGATCGTGCCTTCTGTCTTAGGTAGTCCCGCCCGTCCTCGCGACAGTCCTGGAAAGTGGTACTGGTACTATGCCTAAGGCACCTTACCTTGCGTGTAGGTATGTGTGTACCTACCTGGGTATCCAAGGTAGGAACGTCCCTTACACTGCACCTGGTGCAGACAGGCAGGTACGGGTAGGTCCCTTATTTTGACCGCGGCGCCTCGCCTACCGCCCCTTCCCGTCGTACCTACCAATCTAGGTAGGTAGGTAGGTGGTTGTGTACATTGTGTAGATTTTGAGGTAGGTGCGCCGTTGATGCCTCTTTCTCGGGTTCTCAATTGACTTTCCTAGCGCCTAACTTCAGGTACCCTTGTGTCCATTTGATGGGAAAAGTGGAGCATTGACAGCAGCACAGATCACATAGTGTTAATCGCTCTCCCGTGGCAATGTCCCGAGACGACCACACAGGTGACAGGCACATGGAACGACGACATCTCTTCCTTCCTACATACCTACCTAGGTACAATACGGATAGAGGCAGGCGAATCTCGATTCTTGGGCGCCCCTCCCTTGCCTGCCTAGGTACTTAGGTAGGTAGGTATCCGGCGAGGCGAATGACTAGGTATCTAGGTACTTTGTCCAGAGGTCTGCAATACTAGTTGGATTAGGTAGGAGCGCTCAAGGCATGTCATCCAAGAGACGCGTGCCTGTGTGCGTAGTTGGGTGACACAGCAGGAAACAAAGACGGCCACACAGCACCGCCGTTTGACAGTCTGCCGCCGCCGCCAACGACATCCAACAGCACGCAGCACCCATCAGCATCAGGTTTCCTCCAGCGCCACACCAACGCCCGTCCACGTTGCTCATCCTTGCCTGCCCATACTACTATGTATTACCGCATGCACTAGTCATGTACGCCATGCACATAGCATCGCCGCCGTCTGCCTGGGTCGAGGGCCAACAGGCTAATTACGCGAAGTCAACTCCGTCCTACTCCTACGCCGCACCTCACCTCGGGTAAAGTCACTTACATGCCATAGTAAGCACGACAAGCCATTAGAAGCAACGACATGCGTGGCATGACCGGCGGCCAGACAGTCAGTCCGGTCCACTCAGCACACTCGCTGGTGCCAGCATCAACCCTCACCGGCGGCGCTTCTCAAGGCGAAAGCGAAGGCGAAGGCGATCAACCACATCGGCGAGGTAGGTAATCTTCTTACTATCCGTACGGATACTGGAAGAAGAATCACTCAACTCTTGACGGGCATAGCACGGACGGGCGCATCGGACGACGAAAGGTGACACAAACCACATGCGGCCTGGTGGAGTCGGCGTCCGGCTCCTCCCCTCATCCTTCCCCGTTGGTAGGAAGCGGCGGGGATCGGAGCCTCCACGGGTTGGTTATCTTGGTGCCTGGCTCCTGGGAGATGGGACGGGACCTGCTCATAGGAATCGCCCAATAAACAGGCCTTGCATCGGCCATCGACTTACCTTGGGCCCACGATCCCCTCTCTCCTCGTCCGAAGCCCAGGTGCCCTAGTAACGATCCTGCTGGGCGGGAATAGTCCCCGTCTCCCCGCCCCGTCGCCCCGTTCACCAAGACCCCGGGTCGCGGCCACCAACGCACATACTACAACACAGAACCGAGTCAGCCATCGCGGGCCATGTCCAGGATCACGAGAACGCGTCATTTGTGAAGTGGCTAGTCATAGGGCAATGCGTTGCTATCCACCATATTGATAGGTAGCGATGCCGAGCGCGAAATGCAGGTGCGCATGGTGCAATGAGACGAACCGCAACGCCACGGAAGGCCGACCTTCTGACGGCATGATCACCTCGAGCGTCAGCCGCGCGCCATTTTAGTTATCTCAAGGCATACTTTGCGGCTCTCGATGCTGATGCCATCACGTCGTCCTCACGCCGTTCTCTTCCAAATTGCCAGGAACGGATGCGATTGTCAGCTTGCAGCTATCCTATCACAGGGCTAATACCTACCTAGGCAACGCCTTCGAAAAGGGCTCCGTACTTCCATCTGCTTCTCTTCCAGCCTATGACGGTCTATCCCGCCCCGTCACAACCAATCTTGGTTGACTCTCTCCCTCCCTACCTGTGTACGGTACCCAGATGCTGACCCTTCCGGTGACTAATCCCTCACCCACGCAGGTATCTACTACCGCCGGTTCCTTATCCTCGGAGACGGCGTTGGTGCGGTGCTGTCAAGCAACCCTGTCCGCCATGCTGCCGCTACTCACACAGTTCCCCCTCGCCGGTGCCGAGTCTTCGACTACTTCCCGTCGGGCCGGAGCAATGCGCCCGAGCCAAATCATTCGGTTGGAATACCTTTTCCGTCACCCTCTCCGCGATTCCAAGATAGCACAGATGCGGATCTGCCCATGGCTGTTGTGTTCTGGGCGCTCAACCCAGTGGTACAAGCCACACTCGACGTAGGGGCAATTGCTCCCTGTCCAATCTACAGTCTAACTGTCTACGGCGCTTCTCGCAGCCGCGCCCTCCGGAGCTCCTGACTGTTCCGGTAATGAGACGTATCGAGATCGAAAAGAGCCACATGCAGCACCACTGCATGACTGCAGCTGGGCAGGGATCACAGCCAAGGAGGGGGTGATGGAGAAAAGGCGGGCCATGCTCGAGGACGCAGTGGAAGAGACGTGGACGGCGACCAAAATAAAAAGGAAAAGGCTCGAGTGGAAAGCTGTATTAACCCGCAACTTACGTGGATATACAGACTATAGCAAGGCTGCATGCCATGGCTGGCCACGACTAGGACGCGATGTGTGCCTACGCCAGTTTCTCCCTCATACCTGCTCACGGGGATGCAGAGCAAAACCCATCATGCAGCATCTCCAGCATCTCGACCGGCCGGTGGGACCTCTTCCCAGCCTTCACGACACGCCACTTCACGACACGCCCGTCCCGGTAGCCAGTTACGTTCTCTCGGTCGTGGCTCCGGGTGTCATGATCGGTCGGTCCGCTCCTTGACCTGCCTTGACCTACCTTTGCCCGACTAACCCACTCTTTCCATGTCTTTGAATAGGACCGAGACAACATACATGCACAGTACCAAGTGCGACATTATATGTATAGTCCAGGTGATGCCATTAAGGTCTCATAAGTCATGCCACGAATCAAAATCCCCTCTTCGCTCCTCGTCCTAGCCGCCGTATCATTACAACAAGGCGCCAACGCCCATCGCCAGCAGTCCAACAGCCATGGCCCACGCCGTCGGGGGCGACAGGGACCCAGCGGCGTTGCCCCATCCGAACGGCAGCCCCTGCGTCTTGAAGGTGACGTTCTGCGGGATGGTCTGGTTCCAGCACTGCGCGTTCATGATGTCCAGGTTCGTCAGGTCGTTGGGCTCCCGGAAGAACATGTAGTTGTTCTGCGGGATGTCCTTGAAGCCCTCGGTGTTGTAGGGGAACAGGTCGCCCGAGTCCGTGGCGCTGGTGTTGCGCAGCAGGATGCACAGCACCTGGCCAGGGTAGTCCTTGTACATGGCCGGGTAGGCCTTCATGACGTCCGAGTTGGTGGTGTCGCCGACCAGGATGAACCTCCGCTGGGGGAAGGTGCGGAAGATCTTGTCGAGCAGGAACCGGCGGATCGAGAGGGTGGCCTGGACGTCGGAGAAGTTGAGTGGGCGCGTGTCGAAGCTGCCCAGCGGGTACGTCTTGTAGATGAACTCCATGTAGTTGCGCGTCACCTGCTCGGGCGTCGTCGTCAGGTAGTGGAAGTGGAAGTCCGGGATGGACGCGGACCAGTTGGCGTAGATCTCGGGCATGTTCTCCCAGGGGGTGAAGGGGCGGGCGAACGAGTTCAGGAGGCCCTCCTTGGGCTGGTAGATCTTTGTGATGCGCAGGATGTCGTCGATGTCCGACAGGATGGTGACGCCCTGCGGGGGCACGAGGTACGCCGTCGCGTTGCCCGTCATCGTGCCGTTGACGTACATGTTCAGGGTCTGGATGGAGTTGGTCTCCGTGCCGGGGACCAGGTGCCCGCCGCCCGAGCCGGTCGTGTTCTGCAGCTTCACGAAGGCGTCGAAGTCGCCCTGGCCGGTCGTCAGGTACGGCATGTTGATGGTCTGGGCCCCGCCGCGCGCGTTGACGGCTCCTCCGCTCGCGCCCGGCCTGACGGACACGTCGTTGACGAAGTTGACCGTCACGTTCTGGTCCCCCTGCTGGACGACGAAGATGGACCTGGTCACATTGCGAGCCTGGGCTTGCTGGTCGGGGGGCAGGTCGGCAACGTCGACGTCGATGAGAAAGATGTTGGCCAGGTCGTCGACCTTGGACTGGCTGATGTTGGGCTGCTTGAAGACGTTGCCGTGGACGCGGACGTTCCAGCCATCGTCGGTCCAGTTACCGTAAGCCCTGTCGAAAGCTGGTTAGCATTGCACACAATACTTAACGCGTACCTATCTCCCCTCATGACTTACGGAATGTTCAGGACCTGAGTGGGCTGCGCCGCGAGGTCTCCGTCGCTGATGCCCAGCGAGCTGAGCACCTGGGTCCCGGTGGGGAAGTTCTGGAAGAAATTGGGCACGCCCGACGCGACGAACGAGGAGATGTCGCTTCCGAGGCCGCCCAGGACGCTGTGGACGTAACTGCCAATGTCGTCGGTTAGATCGGGACTCCGGCGGACACGCGTAGGCGGGGGCGTGATCATGGGATGCAGCGGGTCGACGGGATGGGGAGCATCGGCGGCGGGAGCGGCAAGAACTGCCGGCAGAAGCGCCACGGACAGCAGAGACGCGCGGAGGAGGGCCATGTTGGGTGCTGAAGAAGGGGGGGGGGGGGGGGGGGGGGGGGGTGGTGGGGGACGGGGGGGGGGGGGGGGGGGGGGGGGGGGGGGGGGGGTTTCCAAGACGAGGAGATGCAGGAGACGGCAACGCGATTCCGTAGTCCGTAGGTGAGGTGGGTGTGATGTCAGTTCCCTTAGGGATTGTAACACTAACACCAATAAGGACTTGACAACCAGAGGGCAACTGATAAACACACAACGGTCCTAGACGGCACCAGCCGAGATCAAGCAGAAAGACTCTTGAAAGGCTTTCACCAAGATGGAGAAAACAACTGCGGTGGACGTGGAGGAGATGCGGGAAGTAATATGAATGCCGTCGTCGTCGTCTCGGAGATCGCTGACTTGTCTCACTTCCAAACCAACCTTCCCATCCTTTGATGAGCTGGCGGTAGGTGCCTTGTTCTCGCCCAGCCCGCCGTTCCTGGTATGGCTGAATGGCTGCAGATAGTGACGTCAAGGCGCTGGGGGAGCCGAGCTGGGTCAGGGATTGGACCATTTAGCGGGTTTCAGATGCACTAAAGGGGAAGCCAATCAAGCTTTCGAGTGTGGGGGCCCGCTGTCACTCTAGCGAATGGCTTGCTGAAGCCCCGTGAGTGCTAACACTGCGCAAAGACATTGAAGGCTTATCGCAATTGACGATTGATGGGATGTTCCTGGGCGTTTCGATTATTGCTTCTACCGCAGCGAATGCTAGTTTCAAGGGTAAGCCCGTGGACGACGTCCGAGTTTAAAATAAGCACCCTGCGCCGCGTTCGAGACCCAGTTCGATCTTTGCCGTGTACCCTCAGCCTCAAATAGCCCCATTCAAGACCCCATCCCGCAATCCGCGGCCCTCGGCCCTGTCCGACGAGTTAGCACCTGTATCAGAGTTTTCAGAGGAAGATGGGTGTGACTTATCCCCAGCCGCAGGGGGTTGCCATCTCGCCATTTCTGGAGAGACAGCAACCAGGGCTACCTCCGATGGCCTGCCCTTTGAGTTCCAACGAGCGCGCACTCCGAGCGGTTGGGAGAGAGCGGCAGTCCATCTCACAAACGATCCTGGACAAGCACAAAACTTTGACTCCAACACGAGATGGGTCCCAGGGTCGCTTGGATCTGTCCAGCCGTTCATCGCCTCCTACCCAGAGCACTGCCAGGGTTGCTTGCGCTGCCCTCTGCTCACGAGCCTCCTCCCTCATCTGCTCAGCCCAACAGGCCTCGGCGAGCTGAATCGCAGCCTGGGCCGGGTCCTGGCAGACCGAAAAAGCTCTCTCTGTTCGTATCGCACGGCCTCCTGGAACTGGTTTTTGTTTCCTCTCCGCCTGGGGGCTCAAGGAGGGCGTTCCGCGCGGACAAAAGACGTCCATAAAAACCGCGCTCTCATCTGCAGGGACCCCCATTTCTGAAAGACCTACAGGAACTTGCTGATCTCAAGCGAGACCAGCGGGGATTTGGCGTCCTCCGATATCGTGGGATAGAACCCACGACTGAATGCTAATGCGCCTGGCCAGATCACATGCAGGCATGTCACACCCATGGCAGTTGCCGTGGTGTGGCCCGGGGAGACGCCGACTGGCTGCAGGGTCCAACGCGGGCAGCTTGTCTGCTGAGTAAGTTCCAGACCGTGCTTTGGAGGCGTGGGTGCCGAGGGCTGTCAGCATGGCAATTCGATTCGTCAGATCCATGAGTTTCCGTTTGTAGCCTTTGAATCCTCGCAACACCAAGGTGCGACCGGCAAGGGAGACAAGACACGGCTGTAGAAACTCTGATGCTGACTGCTTGTGGCCAATGCTGCGCTCTTCCCGTACCTCCTCGACACTGGCTGACTGCCGCCACTTGGGCAAGTCCTAAGCCTGGAGTAACAGATCGAAGACCGCACGACCCTGCAACTGTGTCTGCTGTCATCCCCGAACGACCTATTCGTGGCCAGAGTACTGGTTCCAGCGGAAGGTCCTGACGAGCGGCCTCAGACCAGAGGCTCTTACCCAAACGACTCATAGCAACCCCCTTTCGCGCACCTGTTGGTGACTGGACTGTGGTCCCCGTCAGTCCGTCCGCGAGGCCCCGGTCAACTGCACTGCTTTTCAGCAGCTCAGTTTCGCAGGCAGGCCAAGCCGACTTAAAAGACGGGGTCGACGACTGCGGACGCAAAACTTGAACCAAAGGGCAACTTAGGGTTAAGTTCCGAAACTCGTTCTCCCAGCCGGACTGTGGTCGGGCGCCAAGGCCCATAGGCCACGATAGATCCAATCGCGGCAAGCACGAGGTCCTGATACAGGCTCGGATGCGACGTATCGTGGATTTCCAGCCCGAGCTGGGAGGTCTACGATAGACATTCCGTGAAGAAAACGAGAGTCGGAGAACTGAAGGGGAGGCGTCGTGTGAATGATGCCGCCGCGTCTGCGAGACACGCGGCGGCGAGAGAGCTTTCCGTTCGATCTGTCAGGCCGTTTCCAGCTGGTCTCTGGCGCGTATCTCGAGTTTGTTGCCGATAAAAAATGAGCATCAGAAGTTGGCTCCTGCAATTGAGGGCGCGACATGCGTAGAAGAAAAAGTGTTGGTAGAAGAAGACAGGTTGAGAGGGAAACAAGTAAACAGCTGGAAGGAAGCAAACACGCAGCGACGCGAAAATGTGGGCCCACCATCGCGCCCGGGACGCGAAGCACGTGACATTAAATTCGGCGTACACAGTGCTCGAATCGACCCACACGGTAGCCTGGTTCTTCGCCCTTCTAGAAAATTAGTAACGTCAGAGAGAGATGTCCTGTTCACCTACACGAGACGCGAACAGACATGGAAACAGATGCGCCCGGAACCGATCGCCGCAAAAAATTGGCGGATAGTATTCTCGACGCAGGAAAACGCGCTTTTGACCCTGCTTCCGATGCTTCTGCTAAAGAAGCCGCTCAAAGAGAGTTCCAGCAGCTCATCAATGAGTATGTGCATGCTGCGAGGTGCTATCTCAGGCGGCGCATTCTGACAGGAGAATTAGGAATGGCTCTTGGAACTTGTTGCCCGTGTTGAACGCCCTGATCAAGCCCAACGTCGTCCCACCATGGCTTCGTTCCGAGCTCATGAAGATTTTGACACTGATCCCGCTGCGTCCCGACGGCGTTCGGGGGACAATGGAGTTCATCTTTTCGGTCCATCCTAGCAGTACTCTAAAGGCCTCCGAGGCGGCGACTCCTCAGAAGAGGGGCGCCAACATCACCCAGGAAGCCATGGCTGTCGTTACTCGCATCCTCACGTCCCCTGCCGCGACCGTGTCACCCGAGGACTGGTTCTCGGCAGTAGCGCCCCAGCTTATGGTCCTGCTGGATGGCAAAGAAGGTCCGGAGCTCATCACAGCTGCAGCTCAGATCATCATGTACGGAGTCCTGGGAAGGAAACAGTTCGGTGCACCTGGTAAAGCGCCCCGCAAGGTACGAAAAATGCCAGAGTTGACATGAAACCAGGTTCGCCGGGCTGGAACGTCTTTGTCGAGCCGCTGCTGTGCAACTTGAATCCGTCCCGGAAAGCCCTCGTCGGCAGTGACAGGGTTAAGAAAGAGGAACCAGACGATGTTGTCGATCTGAGCGGCGCAAATGCCCTCGTCTCTGCGAATGATCTATTTATGACTCTCAAGCGCCTAACGTCCCTCATCAACTACACCCCGTTCCCGTCACAGACCAAGAGGATACTTGACCCAGTGCTCCCCCAGTTGTGGGAAATCTCTTGCTGGGGTCAGATGAGCCCCAAAACGGAGGAGCGTTACTCCAAACCGTCTCGTTCGCTACTCCACACATTCTTGAAGCTAAGTGCGCCCATCACCAAGTTGCACCTGCTTATCGAGAATCTCATCCATCATGGCGACTCCGCCAAAGTCGGAGTGCAATGGAAACTCCAGGCAACATCCGATGGAGACCTTCAGATAATCGCCACTCCTCTTGGTCAGTCCGCACAGCTGCCAGAGCTAAACTGGAGCGAGATCCAGAAACGGTCCGATGCCCTCGTTCGTCTCATGATTCTGAGCTGCACGCCCGAAGAAATATCCTCCTTCTTCCTGGAGCTTCTTGGCCGTTGGTTCCAGTCTACAACGGCTGCCAGAAAAACAGAAATTCTTTTTCGCTCTGACGATGAGCGTCCCGAGGACGAAATTAGGAAGCTCCTGGAGATTACAGTGCTACAGAAGATGCTGGAGCAGGCTCCCGACAAACTTGTTAGTCGCGTAACGCAGGTTTTTGAGCTTGTGTGCCAGATATTAGACCCAGGCAGCCTCCAAGAGCAGGCAGACGATATCATCGCTGTGGCCTTGAGCTTACTTAACCTGGTCATAACTGCACCGAGCTTTAAGAAGTCCAGCCTCAAACCCGAGATCTCTCAGATTCTGGAGACGTCCCTTGATAAGCTTAGCGGGTCTGTGAGGCAGGAGGTATCGCAAACTGCGAAGAACCTCTCGCTCTTGCTCCGATACCGCGACGCGATCGACCCAGACGAGGAGGATGCGTTTGTGCCCACCGACAGGCAGGTCGAAGACCGAAGAACATACAAGCTCGCCTTGGAGTACATCACACAGGCGGACAACCCCCCACCTGTCCGCTCCCAAGGACTCAACCTGATATCTGGGCTGGTGGCTGCGAATAGCTCCGTCTTGGATGTTCAGGCCACTCTTGTACTCCTCTCGTCGTTGCTTCAAGACAGCGAAGATTTCATCAACCTACGAGTCATCAAGGTTTTGACACAACTGGCAGACAAGCACCCGAAGGCAGCTACGCAAGAGATTCTCGAGCACTACCTCGATGCAAAGGAAACGTCAAACACGGATGTTCGTTTGCGCTTTGGCGAAGCATTGGTTCAAGTAGTTGAACGTCTCGGCGAGACCTTTAGCGGGGACATTGCAAAGCTGGCTTGTGAGACACTCTTATCAATTGCTGGAAGAAGAGGTTATCGGCCAAAAACGGAGGCCAAACAGGCCCGAGAGAAGCGGCTGCAAGATATGAAGAGAAAACAGGCCGAAGACGCCTGGGGAGGAGATGTGCCGGATCTTGGCGACGAGCTGACCGAGGAGGAGCAAGCCAAGAACGAGATACTGACCCAGATCGTGGAAGGCTGGGAAAGCAAACGAGGAAGCGAGGACATCCGTATGCGAACGTCGGCTCTGTCCGTCTTTTCTTCTGCTATCGAGACGAACATCACGGGAATTGGTCCAGACCTGGTGTCGGCCGCCGTAGACCTCTGCATCAGCGTACTTACGTTGGAGCGGGACATCGAGACGGGAATCCTGCGACGCGCAGCTATCCTGCTAGTTCTCGGATTCGTCAGGGCTCTCGATGCCGCAAAGCAATCGGGCAGGAGACTTGGATTCGGCTTGACAGACCAGAGCCGGGAGGACATTACGAGGACACTGAAGTATGTCGTCGTAACTGACAACGACGGGCTGGTGCAACAGCATGCCCGGGACGTTATTGAGAGCTTGGAGAACTGGCAACTGGCAACCATGCTTCCTCCGGAGAGCTCGTTTCAAGAGCCGGGTCTGGGGAGGTTGGCTGGCCTCGCCATCAACCGGGACCGATCCTTGCCTTTCGCCGATCCCAAGCGGCCAAGGATAGAAGAAATCGAGTGAGCCAGCGAAATTGCACGGCAATTATCGGCCTCGGGCAGGTCAGCTCGCACATACTGGTAGGTTAAAATCCCGGCAAAATTGGCGGGGCCGATCTTGAAGTCCGGAGTGGAGGTCGGCCGGTTCTCGCATAAGCGAATAATGTCCATTAATCGAACCCCGATTATTGTATCTCTCTGCCATTGAATAATGACCCAAACAGGGAGGTACCTCGGTACATGTTGTTAGTGAATTCGCCTCAAACTAGAGACGCGCTTCGAATCGTCCACCTCGCGACTCCCTTTGCCACCACGCGAAGATGGCTCCCGCCAAAATCATTGCGGATTCGGATGACTCCGATGACGACTTTGAACTGGACGAAAGTCCGCCAAAGCCACCAACACCGAAGCCGGCCAACGAAGGCCGCTCTTCCGATCCCGCGAGCGCTGCGACAGGTTCAACAGACCCGAACTTCTTCCAGGCGATCTACAACGAACAGCAGGGCACCGCGTCGAATCAGCCCTCGCAGCCTCCCGACCGCTCCTCTGCGCCGAACGGAAGAGACTCCAGCTCGGTCTCCGCAGGCGTCAAGCCGCCGACAAAGAAGGACGAAACCCACACTTCGTCGCTGACATCCGTAACCGACCCTACGATGGGTTCGAATCGCACCAAGAAGACGAAAAAGACCGAGATCGTGGACCTCACCCTCACGCAGGTCACGACACCTGGACGGAGTGCCGATAACCCCCCAAAGGATATGTGGGATGTCCCGAGTAGCCCTGCTGGCGCTTCGACAGCTCCGTCCACGACTTTGGCCAAGAACAGAACACCAGCCAGCTCGTCGAAGAGAAAACGGGGGAATAATGTCGAGTTTACATCTCCATTGGCTACCGCGATGCCCTCACAAGGGTCTACCCAACCATTCGAGACTACTCCGGCTCGCGGAGCGGACTTTGACCCTCTGTCCTCCTCCAAGAAACAGAGGATTGGTGTGCCAAAGTCGTCGGTGACAACGGAGGACGACGTCGACATGATCGTCTTTCCGCGCAGTAACAACTCGTCATTGGCCGCTGCCCCGGTTTCCGGGCAGAAGCAAAGCGTCTCGCTATACATTGAGCCTAGAAGCCTTAGCGACAGCCAGAAGCTGCAGTACGAATATCACTCGGTCGACCCGTCTCCAGAGGATCAGAGACCTGCGCCATCACGCCACATCACCAGCCAACAGATGGCAGCTCGGTCCAGCGGGGCTACGACCATAGCATACTCCACGCCGAGTCAGAGGCGAATACTAGGTGCTCATCCGGGGTCGTTCTCAGACGAGACGGGTTTCGGCTCAGCCTCGCAGCAACATCCGTCAGTGCATGACGAGCCCGAACAAGAAGCGGCAGCAGAGCCGCAGTCATCACCCGACATCATTTCCGAGGCTCCGGTACACAAGGGGAAACGCAAAGATAAGCAAGAATCCCCAAAGGCGTCAGGATCGCGTGCGACGGACGATTGGGACTCAGACGAGATTGGCTTCGCCCGCGAATTGTACAAGCCCCGCCTCAGCCGGCGCAGAGGTAGTAACGCTAGCCGGCAAGGAGACGTGGAAGAAACGAGCGCAGCCGAGGTACCGATGGCTGATATGGCTCCTACCACGGAGGTGCCCGCCTCGAGGACCTCTCCCGCCAGCCCCGCCAAAACGAAGAAACGAGGACGCCCCAAGAAATCAGAGGCAGCCGTGGCCTCGCCCGGGCCCGTCGATGCCTTGGAAGCCCCCCAGAGTGTTGCAGCAACGGACGCCGCGGAGAGTCCAATGGCGACGGGCTCGGCTACGGTGTCTACGCAACAAATCAACAAGAAAAAGAGAGGGCGGCCAAGGAAAGCCGATAAGGCGAAGGTGCAGAAACCAAAGGAGCAGGATGCTGCAGCAGAAGTCACAACCAGGGAGGCCACTAGAACCATATCGTTGGTGGACTCAGAGGATTCAGAGGATGATGACGTGCCGGCCAAGGCCAAGAAGCCGTCCAGGGCCAAGAGGGACAAAAGGCCGACAGAAGACGTGCCCGATAAGAGATTGTTGGGCGAGGACGTCAACGAGACGGATGAAGTACGGGCTTTGCAGCCAACGACGCCCAACGCGGCCTCGAAGCCCGGTTCCGATGGCTCGGATCCGCAGGTTGCAGTAAGAGACGTTACACCAGGCCTCAAGAGCCAAGGGAAAAAAGAGGTGGCGGGGGCGAGCACGCCTGCATCGTCGCAAGCGGGAAAGCCGCTCTATCGGGTGGGGCTCAGCAAGAAGTCGAGGATCGCGCCACTGCTCAAGTCGCTGCGAAAGTGAACCAACCCGATGTGGGCTGCATGAAGGTCGGAGGCATGGCGGGATGGGACCACGGCGTGGTTTTGTTTATTGTTTCTCTTTTTTTTTCCTGTTCGTTTTCGAGATACCCGATACATTATGAGTTACGGAGGATAGGCATCAGCTGACAATATGGGAGGGGCACGATATGGGCACGACTTTAGTGACTCGTTTTCCGCGTTGGTTTCGGGGAGCAGAGCAGATTGTTTCTGGCCTCCGTAGAAGAAGCATCGTGACACCATTGCCCCTGTCTATCCACAGCTTGGTGCAGACGAAGGACAAAGATTCACGATCTAATCTGACGGCGGCCAGCCGCATCACAGTAGCCTCGAGGCATGCAAGGGAGTCGATCCTTGGTGGACAGTAAGAGGATGGAGGGGCTGGAGGGGTAAGATACATTACGCTACCTAGGTATCATCGTAATCTGCTGGAGGGGTCACAAAATCAGGGCAGCCAGAAGCGCATATTGCATGGTGCTGCAGCCTGCAGCGGTTGGTTGCAGGCAATGATTTGGGGGCGGTGTTGCCCTGGCATTTGGCACCGAGGCCTGTGCAACGCTGGCGGGGAACCTATGATAGGACTTACAGCCTATAGGTACTATACCTGGTAAGGTAGAAGGAACAACGGCGGGACAATTGGTCGTTCGGCATCCAATCAGAAGGGCAAAATTGGACGTTCTCACAGCGAACGACAGGGGCCTTGGCATCGGACCGCGTCAGGGCCAATTGAGTGCTGAGGGGGACCACGCCCACTGCAACAACCCCGCGGCACGGCTGCGGTGCGGTGCGGTGCAGTGCGGTGCAGTGCACCTCTTTTTTTTTCTCTCTCTGCTGGAGCCCCGCTTTCTGATTGATGGCTGGCGCGGGGCAAATTTTTGCTGTCACTGGTTGGAGGGGCAGGAGGGGCTCCTCCCACCGACGGGACCGACCTCACCAAAAATTGGTGGTCGGAGGAGGGGCAGAAGGGCACTAATAATAATAAGAGGTACTTTTAATTAGTATCTTGTCAAGTACCCCCTCAGGCAATAGTACCTATAAAGGTACCTAATACTAAGGTCATTGGCAAGTGAAGTTAGAAGGAGGGGACACTGGAGGGGGGGCGATGGACGGCCCCCCAAACGTTTGGACGACCGACTTTCGGCCGCTTGACGTGCTGTGCTGGTCCGGGTGTGACTCGTTTTTCTCTTTCCTCTTCCGTCCATCGCGCAATATCCCACTCCCGCCGCCTTTTTCCTCCTGCAGAGAGATCTTTCTGTATTCGCAGAGCACGAGGTCTCGCATTGCATATCCCTCCTTCCCCTCACCCCGCCCTCATTCTCTCGCTCAATTGGGCTTCCTTTCGCAGTCTCCTTTTCCTGCACATCCTTCTCCCATCCCTCACCGCATTGAACGGGCATCATGGCCACCAACGGTACCACCAACGGCGAGACCGGCACCGGCGCCGGCGCCAGCACCACCCACACCCAGTCGCAGCGCTATCTGAGCACTCGCGGCGAGGACAGTGGCGTATGTTCTTCCCCTCGGTCTCCTGCTGCTCCCTGAGAGCTATCCCTCGCGCCATTGGGCCGGAAGCGCTGATCGCATCCCCCAGTTCTCCTTCGAGGAGGTCGTCCTCAAGGGTCTCGCCAGCGACGGCGGTCTCTTCATCCCCGAGCACATTCCCGAAGTCGCCAACTGGCAGGACTGGAAGGACCTCTCCTTCCCCGAGCTCGCCCACAAGATCCTGTCTCTCTACATCTCCCCCTCCGAGATCCCCTCCGAAGACCTCAAGGGCATCATCGACCGAAGCTACTCCACCTTCAGAGCCCCCGAGACCACACCGCTCCGCCACCTCCACGACGACCTCTACCTCCTCGAGCTCTTCCACGGCCCGACCTTTGCCTTCAAGGATGTTGCTCTGCAGTTCCTCGGCAACCTGTTCGAATACTTCCTGGTGCGCAAGAACGAGGGCAAGACCGGAAAGGGTATGTCTGCAGCTCGCGACACGCCGCCTCCCCTCCCAATTGGCTGCGAGTCCCGCTAACGTGTTGCGCAGACAGGCATCACTTGACTGTTGTTGGCGCCACGAGTGGTGACACCGGCTCTGCTGCCATCTACGGTCTGCGCGGCAAGAAGGATGTCTCCGTCTTCATCCTCCACCCCAAGGGCCGCGTGAGCCCCATCCAGGAGGCCCAGATGACCACCGTCCTGGACGAGAACGTCCACAACCTTGCTGTCACCGGCACCTTTGACGACTGCCAGGTAAGCAACGAACCCTCTTGCGCAACCCGCCCCAAAGACCCCGTCCCTAACATTCCTCTTCTCCAGGACATCGTCAAGGCCCTCTTCGCCGACTCCGATATCAACTCGACCCACAACCTCGGTGCCGTCAACTCCATCAACTGGGCCCGCATCCTCGCCCAGATCGTCTACTACTTCCACTCTTACTTCTCCCTTGCCAAGTCGTCCGATTCCTTCAAGCTCGGCGACAAGGTCCGCTTCGTCGTGCCCACGGGCAACTTCGGCGACATCCTCGCCGGCTACTTCGCTTTCCGCATGGGTCTCCCCGTCGACAAGCTGGTTATTGCCACCAACGAGAACGATATTCTGCACAGGTTCTGGACCACGGGCAGGTATGAGAAGCAGCCCGCCGCCCCTGCGGAAGCTACCGGCGGCCTTGCGACGGACGGCGCCAAGGCGCACGAGGACGGCGTCAAGGAGACGCTGAGCCCCGCCATGGACATTCTCGTCTCTAGCAACTTCGAGCGTCTCCTGTGGTTCCTCGCCTACGAGTTCGCCTCCAGCGCCGGCATGGACGACGAGTGGAACAAGCGACAGGCGTGCCAGGAGGTCTCCGCGTGGCTCAAGGACCTCAAGACCAAGGGCGGTTTCGGTCCCGTCTACCAGGACGTCATCAACTCGGCCCGTCGCGACTTCGAGAGCGAGCGCGTCAGCGATCCCCAGACCGTTGACACCATCAAGAGCATCTACAACAAGATTGACTACGTCCTGGATCCCCACTCCGCCATCGGCGTCGCCGCCTCCCTGCGGTCCATCGAGCGCGCCGCCCAGGTGCCCCACATCTCGCTCTCCACGGCTCACCCTGCCAAGTTCGCCGGTGCTGTCGACATGGCGCTCAAGGAGGAGCAGGGATTCAACTTCAAGGAGAAGGTGCTGCCGAACGAGTTTGTCGGCCTGGAGGAGAAGGAGAGGAGAGTCACCGAGATCACCAACGACTGGCAGAAGGTCCGGGAGGTCGTGAGGGCGCAGGTCGACGAGGAGCTCAAGGCTGCCCATAGCTGAGCTTAGTTGTGGTATGGGATTTCGACAGCATACAAAGCATTACGAGAACAAGCATACGGGCGGCCACCGCGCGGTCTTCGTGCCGCAAGGAGGTCAAGCACGAGAAACAAGAAGCTAGAAGGAGCTTTTCCTTGGGCGTAGGGACTTTTTGTGGTTTATTGTGATTGGCAATTCAGATTGCCTTTGGTACCTTCTCATATCTTTGGATGACTGATAGGAGAAGCTGGTCACAAGTTATTTTGCTACCGATGGGGAGAGCACGAAGCAAAGCAGAGGAGGGGAAGGAGGGGAAGGAGGGTCTAGGCGCATGTTGCATCCAATTGCATTGCATTTGAAGCATATTAGTTTTTTTATGTGGCCGCGGACTCCCACACACATCTGGATTGTTGTCTACCTACCAAACTAAAAGCAAAACCCCGAGCAACCGCGCCTGCAAGCGGAAACCATGATGATATATACGATGTTACTTTTTCCTGCAGCCTGGCTTCCTTCCGATTCGCCGGGATGCATATCGTGATCTGGTTTTCATCGCTCATGTTGTCCCGTTGGGCAGATGCGGGTTTTACATGCGGGAGGCCGATGCAGGAGGCCGTCTGGTAAACTTTGGGAGCGCGGCCAGTAATCAACCTTCGCGGAGTTTCTGATGACATGTGAGGAGCGGTGTGTTTGCTGGCAGGACGCGCCCTGGTGATTCAGCCAGGGAGCGAAAGGTCTTGAAGTACTGTAAGATGGAGCTGTGCTGCCGCATGTGATGAGGGGGGAGATGCGTATAAGAAGGCTTTTAGCTCCGACTCCTTCTAGCATCTGATTCATCCAAAGCATCAACCACTCAGACAAGAACTCGCAACTTCAAAGCTACTCAGACACTTCAGTTCTCAATTCGACAGTCAACTCCACTTCCAATTTCGGAACTTTCAACACAAAAGCCATCGCCAAGATGCCCAACAAGATGACCCAAGACGACAAGTCCCGCATTCAGTCGAGCCAGGTATGTCGCCCCCTCCTCCTTCAACCCAATGCCATGGACGGCTGCTGACTTGCGAACGCTACCCCCCCAGGCGCAGGCCGGAAATGACGTGGGCAAGGGCAGCTTCCCTGCCCGGGCCCAGTCCGCCGCGGACAAGAACTCCAACCAGGGTCAGGGTAACCAGGGAAGCCAGGGCGGACAGCAGGGCGAGAAGAAGTAAGGCATTTGTGCCGTGAAGTAGGAAGACGGGGATGAAGTTGAAAGATGCCCTGCTCTGTTGCGACTTTAGACTGACTTGAGAGTGAGATCGACTTGGGGAGGTAGACAATACACGGTCGTACTCACTGTCTAATTTGTTGCGAGAAGTAGTCATGATGTACTCTGTCCCAGTGGTTTTCAATGTCTCTCTATTGAATACTGTTAAGTATTCAAACCAGACCCAAGTTTCAACTGTGCCATGATATAAATACTTGGATCACTAGAGGCGATGTTTCAAGCCCCAGGGCAGCGACAATGAGGGCGAAAAACAAATGAAAAAACGGCCCGCGCCGCAGAGAATGGCGACATGTTGCCTGCTTGCCACCGCCGTCAACCTCGTACGAGAAGGCCCTGAGTTCTCGACTCGCTGCAATGGACCCTGCCGCCGTCTTCGTTCCCTATCCCTCATCTATCGCCATGGTATATTTCGTTCCTCATGATGGACGAAGAGATCAAAGTTTTTACGATTTCTTATTGCCGGCAACTAGGCCAGGTGATGACCAGGAGATTCCACCGCGTCTATGAACTTGGGTCACGTGCTCAAGCGGGTGTTTGGACGGTCGGGGAGAAGAACTTGTCATTGTGGTCCCCACACACATTTTCGAAATACCTGTTGGACTGGGAAGTATCATTAGGGAGGCCGCAATGCACTCGGTCAATGCTGGCGAGGAGTCACCTTCTCCCGGTCGACGATAATCTGCACTTGTCAATGTGCGAGGCGAGGCGCTCGTTGCGACGATATTGTTGGGCAACGCCCACGGCATTCGTCTCTGATGGTGAAACAACGCACGGCGGAATACGTTGTGGGAATAAGACGGCCCGGATGGACGGTGGCGGTGACTACAGTGCAGAGGTCTTGACACGCTTGATTGCTTTTGCCTACGTGCTGGTCGCAAGTTCCCTGAAGTAAGAAGAGATCGCCAACTCAAAGACGCCGGACGATGACGCACGCATTGTGGTTCAGAATTTACAGCTCCCACGGCTTCCGCGGTGGTTATATATACATACGTGGGAGGTCTTGAGCGGGTGTGTATTACCGCTCTGCATCTCGCAGTTCCAATGTGCTACCGTGGTACGCAACAGGATAGTTACACATGGTTGCTATATAATGGGCAAAAAGGTTAGAAGTCCTTCTTGTCGAAACCAGGCCAGATGGTAAGGCGGCTCCATGGCAGCCACATGTTGACCCATGTCTCAAGCCCGTCGCTGAACGGTCTTTTGGTATGCTGACTCTTGACATCTACCGACGGCCGTCGGGCTTCATTCAGCTGCAACTTTGCTTTGACTGCGGATCAAGTCCGAGGAAGGTGGGAATAAGATGGCGCGGATGGACGGAGACGGCCGTTGCAGTGCGGAGGAGGTCCTTGAGAAGCTCGACCACTTCTGTCCAAGCTCTGGGTTCCGGTCTCCTGAAGCAACCACTACTGGGGACGGCCCCTTATCCAAAGACGCCAGTTGACAACGGACAGATCATAGTCTCTCACATTTACAGCCCCCCACGGCTTTCGCGGCAGTTATATATGGGGGGTCTAGAGCAGCGAGGATGCATTGCTGTACTACACGCAGCAGCTCTGTTGTGAGTTTCTCTCACTTAGTACTCTCTCTGAATGAAGCCCATGTGAATAAATTGACTTTGCAAAAATATGGGAGAATTGCGACGGCGGCCTTGAGAAATGTCACTTTCGGCCTTCCGGCGCAGTGTCTCTTGCTTAAGGGGAAAGAAATGAGGTGATCCGAATGAATACCAGATTGAACTAGAGAGTTGCCAGCTTAAATCTATTCCAAATAAGAGCCCGAAACTAGAGCAAAAGGGCCGGGAGAGAGATCTGATTTGTTCAATTACAGAGCAAAACAAAACAAGAAAGGAAAAAGTTGTCCGAGGTAGTTATCACAACCACAAACCTCCAGAAACAAAAGATTTGCGCCGAGGGGGAATCGAACCCCCGGCTCCCCGACGCTGCTGGATGGCAACGGAGAATTTTACCACTAAACCATCGGCGCTTGGTAAATGATCCTTGGCGATGATCTGCTCTGGGATCGTTGAGTTGCTGGCGGTGGAGGCGGGATTATATCGCGCATCGTGATGGGGTTGTGGATCGCGGTTGTGGAGATTCGGTGGTGACGGCGCGTGAGGGGGGTCGTCGGGTGTTTGGACGAAGGGAAAAAGTTGAGAATGTTTGAGAATGGCCTCGGTAGCGTGCATCATTCTGTCTTGCGAAAATGAAGACGTAAAAATGGAATTGATTTGGACGAGTTGAGTGATTCGAGGTTGCAGCGGCGATGTCTCAGACCTCAATTGGCCAATCCGTGTAAGTGGTTAGTTCAGCAAAGAATCTCATTAATTGAAACAAAGTACATAACTCCTGCCTTACCAAAACTCCTAAAAATACCCATAGATCCGTAACAATGCCTACGCAGACTCGCCCATGCTCTGAATCATATCAACAGTACCGTTCGCGACGCCCACGAACCCATTCGTCACCTTCTCCCCGCCCTCGACGCGGTCCTCGGGCCTTCCCCAACCTCCACCGCCGGGCGACATGACCACGATGCGGTCGCCCGCCTCCATCATGGCGGTGTTCTTGCCGCCGAGATTAATCACCCTCCCGCTCTTCTTGATCCACACGTTGCGGCCCCTCTGCCCGTCCTCGCCACCGTTGAGACCGTACGGCGCAAACGACCGCCTCTCGCTGAGGATGCTGACCTTGATGGGGATGCCGAATTCGATGTCTCTGATGATGCCGTCGCCGCCGGGGTGCGCGCCCTTGCCGCCGCTGCCCTCCCGCAGACAAAACTGTCTGAGAATGACAGGGTACCGGCGCTCCAGAGACTCCGGGTCCGTGATGCGCGTGTTGGTCATGTTGGTGTGCACGCCGCTGACGCCGTCCCAGGTAGGCCCGCCGCCTGCACCGCCGCAGATGGTCTCGTAGTACCCGAACCCGGTCTCCGGGTCGTCCGTGCCGAAGGTGAGGTTGTTCATGCACCCCTGGCTCGCGGCGGCCGCGCGGAAGGCCTTGAAGATGACGTCGACGACGCGCTGGGAGGTGAGCACGTTGCCGGCGCAGACGGCCGCGTGCTCCGTCGGGCGCAGCAGCGAGGCCTCGGGGACCTGCACGTCGATGGGCCGTATGGCGCCCTGGTTGAGCGGGATCTCGGCGTCGACCATGCAGCGCAGCGCGAAGATGATGGACGAGTTGCAGATGGCGATGGGCGCGTTCCAGTTTCCGTAGGCCTCGGGGCCGGTCCCGTTGAAGTCGAAGACCGCGCCGCCGGTGGCCGGGTCGATTGTAACCTTGAGCTGGATCGGGGTGCCGTCGTCCATGTAGTCGATGGCCTCGAGGGGCTTGCCGTCGGTGCGGGCGTAGATTGTCTTGAGCATGTCGCGGACGGCGCGCTCAGCTGCCCCTTGAATTTCCTCCACTGAGGTGTGTCAGTTACATCGTTCGTATGGGAGAGATTGGGAGGGTTCTTACTGTAGAATTGAACGACATCGATGCCGTAGTCCTCGATAAGAGAGTGGATGAGCTGGCTGCCACGGTGGTTGGCTGCCGCCTGCGCCTTGATATCGGAGATGTTGTCACGGAGACACCTGGTTCCCTGGCAGCCGGGGGAGTGCGCGGGCGCCATGAGGAGGTCGGTGAGCTCCTTCTCCTTGAAAACTCCGCCCTCGACGACCTTGAAAGCCTTGATGACTGCGCCCTCTTCCCATAGCTCCTTGGAGTTGGGAGGCATGGATCCGGGGAGAATGCCTCCGACCTACCGAACGAACGTTAGTATTGTATCGGGAGCAAGACCAAAGATTAGACTTACATCGGCGTGATGACCTCTCGAGGCGGTCCAGAAGATGATCTTCTTGCCCTCGGCATCAAAGATGGGCGTAATGACAGTCAAGTCGGGAAGATGGGTGCCTCCGCAGACAGGTGCGTTGGAAAGGATGACATCCCCAGGCTTGAGGTTGTCGCCCCAGTGGTCAATCTGCCACTTGACTGCGAACGCCATACTTCCGATCTGTCCAAGTTAGCACTGACCTCGAAATTCCCCTCAGAGACAACCTACCATCGCAGGCACGTGAGGGGCGTTCGCAACCAAGCCTCCGTCGGGCGAGAAAACGGTGCAAGAAAAGTCCAAACGCTCCTTGATGTTGGTGCTGACGCTCGTCTTCTGCAGCGCGCGGCCCATCTGCTCCGCGACGCCCATAAAGCGATGGCCAAAGATGGAGAGCTGGATCGGGTCGACGGTCGTCGCGGACATGGTCTCCTTCGTGCCGACCTTGACGTCGATTACCACGGTGTCGGTGAGAACTGTCGCAGCAGCGTCAGGGATGACCACGATGGTCTGCTTGTCGTCCATGATCAGCGCGGGCCCGGCCACGCGCGAGTGAGGTGCCAGCGTTGCGAGGCCGTACACCGGGGTCTCAGACCACCCCAGGCCCTTGAAGTAGACCTGCTTCGTCGTCTTGGCTGCCGGCGCGGCGACGGCCTTGGCGGAGGCGAGCTCTACGGGCCAGGGGGTGGGCAGCTTCACGGTCGTGCGGCCGATCGCGCGGACGCGGTAATCGTCGATGATCACGTCGCGTCCCACCGGCAAGAAGCCAAACTGCTTCTGGTGCGCTGCCTTGAACGTCTCAAGGTAGTTGCCATCCGCAGGCTCCTGGATCATGAGAGGGGTGTCGCTGCCCTGGAAGCGCATGTTGAGATACCTCTCGGCGTCGATGCGCTCCTCGGGAATGCGCTGCATGCGAAGCACGTCAGAGGCCTCGGTGACTAGCTTGTCGAGCTCAGAGGCAAAGGTGGCGATGTTGGCTTCGGTATAGGTCAGGGCGCAGGGGCTACGCTCCTCGTTGACCACGTCGGCGAGGGCCATACCGTAGGCAGAGAGAACGGAGGAGTACTTGTGCACGAGAACGCGGGAGACGCCAAGGGTTTTGGCAATATCGCAGGCGTGCTGGCCACCGGCGCCGCCGAAGGAAGCGAGGTTGTGGAGACCGGCATCGTAGCCCTTGGCCTCGGTGAGGGTGCGAATGGGGCGGCACATGGCCTCGTTGGCGACATCGAGGAAGCTGGGTCACGGTTAGTAATTCGCTCTTTGGATCAGCGGAAATGGGATCTCACCCCGCGGCAACCTCTTCCACGCTCAGGCTGGTGTTCTCGTCCTTGTTGATGCTGGCGGTAAGCTCCTCGAAGAGGCGTCTGCTGGCATCGACATCCAGGGGCAAGTCCTCATTAGGACCGAAGATCTTGGGGAAGAATTCTGGACGTAGGCGACCGAGGACTAGGTTGGCGTCGGTGACGGTCAAAGGACCGCCCTTCCTGTAACAAGCCGGACCGGGGTGGGCAGATGCACTCTCGGGGCCGACCTTGAACATGCCGCTCTGCCAGCTCAGGATACTGCCACCGCCGGCTGCGACGGTGTTGATGTCGAGCTGGGGGGTCTGAACCATGACACCGGCTGTGGTCGTCTCGAAAACCTGCTCGAGTTCACCGGCATACCTGTCGACTGTCAGTCCATGTTCCTAGTACACGTATAAACTTGCGCACCTTGAGACGTCGGTACTGGTACCGCCCATATCGAACCCGATGACTGGCGTCTTATCCGTGTCACCGTAACATGTCCGGGCATAACCAACAACACCACCCGCGGGACCGGAGAGGATGGCTCTCAGCCCAGACAAGCCGGAAAACTCGACCAGACCGCCGTCACTCTGCATGAACTCGCACCGGCATCCACTGGTGGCAAGGTCCTCGAAACCAGACTCGAAGCCGGCGATGTAGCGCTTAATCTCAGGGGTCAGGTACGCATCCGCTGTTGACGAGTTGCCGCGCGGCACGATCTTGACCACCGGGGACAGCTCGGCGCTTGGGGAGATGTGGGTGAAGCCGATGTCGGCGGCCAGTTGGGCAATGGCGGCCTCGTGGTCACGGAAAGTGTAGCTGTGCATGAGACAGACGGCGATGGAGCGGTAGCCCTCGTCGTAGGCTTCTTGCAGAGCTTTTCTGGAAGCCTCGAGGTCTGTGACATTGTTAGTCTCGCTGATACTAGAAGTGACTTAGAATTACGTACCCAAAGGCTCTAGTATCCGGACGGCTTCGCCTGTGACTCCCGTGACGAGTGCAGGATCTGAGGAGACGTCGATGACCTCGGGCTTGTTGCTTTCCGACCACGCCTCGATCGTGACTCTCTCTGGGATCTCGATGACCTTGGAGTACAGGACGTCGGGCTTGCGGATGGCAAGATCGAAGAGCTTTGGCCTTGATTGGTTGCCGATGTGAAGAAGGTCCTATCTCATGTTAGTTGTGGTCGGTTAGATTCGGCGAGGTCTTCTGACCTTCAGGCCTTTGGTGACGGCAAATACTGTGCGCTCTCCTTTCCTCTCGAGCAGCGCGTTTGTGGCGACTGTCGTGCCCATCTTGATAGATTCTGCGTCGCATTAGCCAGCTGGCATCAGCCCGAGAACCAAGCGAACTCACCAACTCCTCTCAACGAAATCTTCTCTCCCTTGGGGTACTCCTTCCCCGTCGCCTTCTCCAAAACTCTTCTAATCGCTTCGACCGGGGCATCGGGGTAATTGCTGGGGTCGACGGAGAGCAGCTTGACGAGAATGTCATCTTGATCGGGGACGGACGCGACACACTGGATCGTCAGTATCGCAAAAATGGCATCGTGTTACTGAACTTACGTCCGTGAAAGTGCCACCACGGTCGATGGATATCCTGATACCCTCGACTGGACCGGGAAGAGAACCCATTGTGACTGAAAAGGGATAAGATCGTGTGAGTTGTACGGATGGAAAGGTCGTTTCTTAGGCGACCAGAGATGCAGCAAGAAGGCGGCTAGGAGAGGATCGGAAAGACGATATCGAGATGAAGAAACATCAGTCGAGGTTGGATATCGCGATGATTATACTAGTCTCAATCGCCCAAAAAGGCAACCCGCCGAGGGTCAGGCAGGCTAGCCTCGGAGCTCCATCGGTCTGCTCTTCGGAGGCCTTGGACGAAGACCGTGAAATGCTTACCCGGTGCTCCTCCCATGTTGTCGATAGGTAGAGGGCGGGGGTGGAGGCGGAGTGTGAGAGCTCCAGTCTGTCCGGGGACCTAATGATAGCAGGCATGGAGATCTACCTTGGTAGATAGAGGGGTGAAGCTCACAGCGTACCTAGGTACCCCTCAAGGCCCTGGCGGGCGCTGTGGATGGCGGGGTCGCCGCCCGCCTCATCAGCTTCGGGAGGGGCGCCCGAGGGTGGAGCTCCGCTCGCTGGACGACGTGGTAGCAGCGTCACCCTTGCCGGGGATCATCACTGAGGGGCATCTCGGTATCTTGATGCTCCAATTAGCTGCGGTTTCGGACAGTTGCAAGATCATGGAAGTAGATGGCGGATATGATGGAATTGTCATTGACGGTCAAAATTCTAAGCTCCCTATTGCACGGTTCTGACAGTGTCATCGAGCGCCCTCGCAAAATACTCGACATTCTTCTCGTTCAGTCCCGCAATCGAGATTCGTGATGTGTCGGCCATGTAAACGTGGTACTTTTCTGTAGGAAGATTAGCCTGTGTTGTGAAAACAATGCGACAGAAACACCAACCTTCGAGATGCTGCACCTGGCCCTTGCTGATCCCCGTGTACCCAAACATGCCGCTCTGCTTGACGATGTGCGACCAGTCGCCCGGGGTCTGCAGACGCACAAGCTCGTCGTAGACCCGTTGCCTCATGGCGCGGATGCGGCCCGACATGGTGATGAGGTCCTTGGCCCACTGCTCCTTGATCTCCGGCGTCCCCAGGACCTTTGCAGCGATGCGCGCTCCGTACGCCGGCGGGTTCGAGACCGTCGCGCGCTGCACGTTCTCCAAGATCGAGCCGACGGTCCGGGTCTTGTCTTCCGAGTTTGCGACAAAGGTCACCGCGCCGATGCGCTCGCCGTAGAGACCCATCGACTTGGCAAACGACATACACACGGCAGCCTCGAGCCCCAGCTCGTCGACGAAGTATCGGATCGCCCAGGCATCGTCGTCGACGGACCCGGAGTTGAAGCCGAGGTACGCAGAGTCGAAGACCGGGAAGATGCCCTTCTCGGTGATGACGGACGCGATCTGCTTCCACTCTTCCTGTGACGGATCGCATCCGGTTGGGTTGTGCGCGCACGCGTGCAGAACCACGGCGGACCCGGGCTCGGCGGTCTTGAGGGTCGAGATGTAGCCGTCAAAATCGAAGGCGCGGTCCTTGTAGTAGGGCAGGTTCTTGACGGCATAACCCATGGAGCTGAAGAGAAGCTCGTGGTTAGACCAGGTCGGGTCGGTGATGTAAATCGTGTGAATGCCCGTGGCGGCCTTCTTCAGGGCGAGGCCAGCGAGGAGGAGAGCGCCGGTTCCCGAAAGAGACTGGCACGAAGCAACCTATCTCGACGTCAGTGTTGATTTCTGAAGCTGAGAGTCGCAACTCACGCGGTTCTCTGCGAAGGCCTTGGTGCTGCCGAAGACGAGCTTGACGGCTTCGTCGCGGAAAGGCTTCAGTCCTGCGATAGGAAGGTATTCGTGTCCAGGTTCACCGAGCGCGGCCTCTGCCGCTCTCACGGAGGGCAGAATCCAAGGCTGGCCATTCTCGTCGCGATAAGTGCCCTGGCCGAGGTTCACCTTGTTGGGATCGGTGTCGGCGAGATAGCGCCTTGTTACGTCGAAGATAGCATCGGGCGGGATGAATTCTGATCGCTCGAACGCGGAGGTCTGCTGCTTGACTGAGCCCATTTTGGATGTCTGTTAGCATGTGTCGACTGAATCGCAATTGAATCGAGTTCCAGCGCAATCAGGGTGGGCGTGAACGACGTATGAAGGCTGCGTCGGTAGCAACCCATCCCATTTCGGGACCCCAGCCGATTCGGAGAGGGGAGCCGGTCCAGAGGGCCGGCACCGGCGTTGGACCATTTCGGATGAGGGGCCCGTGGGGTCGTCGTCCACCTGGCTGGGACGTGCTGGGATTGTGTTATCAAATCCTCCGAGGCCAAGGAGATGGGAGTCCGGAATGGATCGATCCGAAGACGATGCAGCGAGGAAATAAGAGCAGCCGGGTGCGTCCTCTGGGTTAGTTTGGTCCTGTGAGTTCTGTAGCAACCAGTTAGTTCGGGTATTTCGCGATTCACACATACGAAATGGCTCCCCGCTGTCCCCCTCGCGGCATCTACGCGCCCGTCGTGGCTTTCTTCCACGAAGATGAGACACTTGATCTTGAGGCGCTCAAGACACACGCCGAGCGCCTCGCAAAGTCAGGCGTGGCGGGCCTGGTGATCCAGGGTTCCAACGGCGAGGCACCGCATCTGCTCCACTCGGAGAGGCAGCAGGTCATCGCAACAGCGGCCGAGGTGCTGAAGCAGCATGGCCGGCCCGAGGCCGTCATCATCGCCGGCTGCGGCGCCCAGAGCACGCGGGAGACGATCCAGTTGTGTAGCGAGGCCAAGGAGTCTGGAGCCGACTACGCCCTGGTGTTGTCACCCAGTTACTGGAGTGAGTGGCACTTCCCCCGTCTTCGGATGCCGAGCCGTGGCTGCAGGCAACGTGCGTGACATGGAGCGACAACGTGACTGACAGGCACCAAACAGGCGGCGCGATGCAGAAGCCTGTGATGCAGAAGTTCTTCGACGACGTCGCGACAGCATCGCCGATCCCGATCCTCCTGTACAACTTCCCGGCCGTCACGTCAGGCATCGATCTCGACTCGGACCTCATCGCGACCCTGGCGGCCTCGAACCCCAAGATCGTCGGATGCAAGCTCACGTGCGGCAACCTCGGAAAGCTGCACCGGGTGGCGCACGACGAGCGCATCCCGAAGCCGTTCGCGGCGTTCGCGGGCAAGTCGGACTTCTTCCTCCACGGCCTCGTCGGCGGGTCCAACGGTGTGATCGCGGCGGCGGCCAACTTCGTACCAAAGGTGCACGTCAAGCTGCTGGAGCTGTACGACGAGGGCAAGCTCAAGGAGGCACAGGATCTGCAGACGAAGCTGAGCCAAGCCGACTGGGTGTTGGTGCAGCTGGGCGTCGCCGGATTGAAGGCTGCGTTGGACAGGTATTTCGGATATGGAGGTGGCAGGAGCAGAAGGCCGCTGGGGTTGGTTGCGAGTGCCAAGTTCGAGGGCGACAAGGACGCGGTGCTGAAGGGGCTCGTGGACTTGGAGGGTTCGCTATAGACGTGCTGTAATCAGGTACCGACCTCACTGTAGGAAGCTGGAGGTAGCTGGAGGTAGCTGGAGGTAGCTGGAGGTGTACTCTCCGTAGTGAGCCCGCAAGACACACCGGGCCGCCAACTGAAGCCAGCTGCAACAGACCACTCACACTCAGATGTCACGTGAAACTATACTTCTTCCAGGTACCTAGATCGGCACCTAGGTAGATACGTTCCGTCCGAAGTACTCGGCTTCGGTAACTTGATTTCGGGCAACCTTATCCAACTCGGTGAGCCAAATGTCTCACTGCAGATCTCATCTTGATCCGTCTTTTTGTCTGCAAAAAGCCCAATTCAAGCCAGGATTCGAACAAAAACGATGCCCGGCGCTAGGGTGCCGGGGGTGCGCTAGAGCACTTAAGCTTACTGGGCGACGCCCTGAAGCCATGTTCCTCCGTCCCTTGTAAGTGTGGGCATGTGAGCCGTTTGGTGTAAGCCCATTGGGCTGCGCCGACCAGGGGTAGGGGTGGTGGTGGTGGGCTGACGGCGCCAACCAAGCCAACCTAACGAGATGGTGGCCCGGGGTCGGGTGTTCCTTCCGCCCAGCTTCTTCTCTCCTCCATCATACCTACTACCTACTCCAGTTCAACACCTCATCTCGTCATCTTCCGTAATCATCGCCAACTTCCCATCTAGGTGTTGACTTACGTTCATCCACCCGACTCGATCTCTCTCGACGTAACCTCAATCCCGCCAGAAACCATCTCCACAAGCAAGGCACCGTCGATCTATCGCCAAGTCCAGCAGCCCTTCCCCGCCTGATCGACGCCGGCGGCGCATGTACAACGGCCGCGACGAGTCTTGTTCCGGTAGCTCAACCCGATTGCGGCTATGGCCATCACCGCCAGTTGGTTGCATTGGAATACATGGTTACCTGTCTCATTGGCCGAATACAATGGGAGCTCTAGAGCTGATAACGAAGACGGGGAGGGGAGCTTGGGGAGCTCTACGCACCCAAACACCATCGCGCCATGCAACCACCACCCCGCGCTTGCCCACCAACTTGGCCCGACCAATCCTTCTCGACTGGCTCATCGCCATCCCTCCATCCCGCGCCTCATCGTCACTGACACCTCACCTCCGCTGCGACCTTGGCCGCTTCCTTCGCCTGCATCGTCCATCATCTGCCACGTTCTCCACCCCACCCGGCCGCAAACACTTTAGACTGTCGCTGCATCTCTACGCCATCCCGGACGTTAGCCTAGCCTCCTCAGGTCCACCATCGCCAAAAAATGACTACCCTTCCCATCTGGGTAAGCGGCTTCGCGGGCACCAGGGACTATCGGGAGGGTGTGACGGGGAGAGCTGGGCCTTTCTCGGAGCACGTCAGCCCAGCTCGCCATCTTCACCGTCCGCTGTCATGGCTGCATGCGAGCCTGCAAGCTGTGTCTTGACGGTCGGTCCCTGTAGCTGCCGGCCTGCGTCTTTTATACCGAGCCCTGCCCTCCGCCTCCGTTCGCGCGGTCTTCTCTCTGGTCCCCAGCTGCGTGCCTTGCCTCTTCTAACCGCCTGCACAAGCCAGTCTCTCGATGGTGGAGATCTGCGACCAGCTCGCTCGCGACTTCATCATGTCTGCCCTATCACTGATTGTCTTTCTTTCGGCCCTCTTGGCGACCACCTCGGCCCAGACCTCTGGCCCGACAGTATGGGCCTCGGTCGCCATGATCATGCACGGCGAGCGAACGCCTCTGCGCAGCGAGCTCTCCAACACGTTGACTCCTCGCGGAGCTCAGCAGCTCTATGCTCAGGGGGCAGCTTTTAGGACTCGCTATCTATCCGGAGTCACTCCCACCAACACCTCCGAAGCCCGCATCACCTCCCGTGCCGCCATCAGAGGTATCACGCGAAACGTGGTCGAGCACGAGCAGCTGTCCATTCTCTCTGTCCAAGATGCGCACATCGCCACCGGCGCCACCGCCTTCATGCAAGCCCTTTACCCGCCCCTCCGGCAAGCTTTTGCTGCCGACACAGGCGGGACCAACATCTCCTTTTCGACGACCTCCGGGAACTTCACCCAGTACCCCTTGGACGGCTACCAATACCCTGTGATTCAGACCCCGGGCATGCTGGACCAACGATCAATCGAGTGAGTGACCCCACGAGCCCGCGCAACAAAGATGCTGACAATGCCGGGCGCATCAGCCTCCGAGGCAATACGGAATGTGCGCAATGGCAGATTTCCACCAAATTTGACATGACACATGACCCGGAGATGCTCGAGATGTTCGAGTCCACACTGCCCAACTATCAAAGGCTCTTCAGAAGACCTCCTCTCAACGATGGCGTCGTCTCGCTGGCCAACGCGAACTTCTGGGACGCATACAACATTTGGGACTACGTCCGCTATCGCCGATCGCACGAGCAGGCATTCTACCAGGCCATGGCCGACACCTACGACTATGACAAGCAATTCCTCCAGCTCCACGCAAAGAACCAGCAACTGGCCATGAACTCTGACATGGAGCCCTCGGGCCTGAAGAAGGGCGACATGATTAGGACCGTCGCTGGCAGGACGTTTGCGCGCAGGGTCGTCGACGCGCTCAAGGCCAACGGCAACTTTGCCGGCTACTCGAACAAGATGACGCTCATGTTTAGCTCTCACGAGCCCTTCATGTCCTTCTTCGCTCTCGCGAAGCTACAGAACGAAGACGCCCCTCTGGCGAGCCCCTTCTGGAACCTTCCCGAGCACGGCGCCGCCATGGTCTTTGAGCTGGTCGGCGATCAGCCCAATGACCCCGAGAGGTACCCGACCGAAGAGAACCTCTACGTGCGATTCCTCTACCGCGCAAACGCCGACGCCGACACACCCTTTGTCGAGCACTCCCTGTTTGGAATGCCTGACGGTGACTCTCGTGTGACTTTCAGGTACTTCAAGCAGGAGATGCTGAAATTCGGGCTCGACGTGTCGGGGTGGTGTACCACATGCGCCTCCTCGCAGCCCTTTTGCAGCGCGCTGAGGAATGCGCCAGCGCCCGAGCCAACGCTCGGAGAGTCCGTACGATCGGCCGTGCAGAAGCCGGTCGTTGCAGGCATAATCGGCGCATCCATCATGCTCGCCGTTCTCGGTCTCGTCATCGTCGCCGCCGCCGTTTTGGGCGGGTTCCGGATCCGTCGCGTCGGCAGGGACGCTGGCATGGACGACAACAAAGACAGCGGTCGTGCTGCTGGCCTTGGCGGCTTCAAGGCTGCCGAGAAAAGGGCCAGCGACCCTGACTTGTCCGTATCGAGAAGAGGCTTGCAGCACGAGAGACAGGGGAGCTGGGAGCTCCGCGAAGGACGAGATGTGCTCCCAGGGCAGGCGGGCATTGTGGTGGACAAGAGCTCGGCGAGCTTCCATTCCAAGAACATGGATGACGACGACATGAGCGACCTCGGAGCGTCACCCGTTGAGCCGAGGGAGAGCGTCTGAGCCGATCAAGCTGTGGATTTTGGACTTGAAACTTCTGGCTTTCATTCATGATACCCTTTGATACCCTCCGACGGACATTCGTTTGGATATCCGACATACTCGGAAGGGACACCTTTAATTGGCGTTTGGACACATGGATCGACCGGTACGCCAGCCAAAGACACATGAGACATTCATGGTTGGCCACGGCCCTGACAAACGAGAGTGAGGAAATCTACGTTGATGAACAATATTCCAGTCTAAAACAATTTAAAAAGTATGATTTATCTCAAGGTGCGACTGACGATTCCACCATACAATATGATATCTTAGGCAACCTTCAATCGACACAGCACCGCCTCGTTTCTATCAACCGGACTGCCCGGACTACACACGACGGTAAAGTTGTGCCAGTCCCTTGTCCGGTCCACGTCCAGCCCTTCGATGGCCTCATATCGCTGCAGCATCCTCACGAGAACGTATCCTGCCTCTGTCAACGCGAGCTGCTGCCCAATACATATTCTTGGCCCGCCGTTGAACGGTGCAAAGTGCCACGCGGCGCTAGCAGCTCCTCTCTTCTTCTCCCACCTTTCAGGGACGAACTCGTCCGCGTCCTCGCCCCAAAGATCCTTACGACGGTGCAACACGTGCGTGCTGAAGTTGACTTCCGTCCCCGCAGGCACAAATATGGGTGCCGAGCCGTCGGGACCGCCGCCGCTGGGGAGCGTTGTATCCTTCAGCGCACGGCGCGAGTTGAAGGGCACGACCGAGTGCAAGCGCAGAGTCTCGGAGAGAACGTGCTGAAGGTACGCGCACTGCTTGAGGCTCGCAAAGGTGACGTTCTCCGCCGGCGACGACGACGACGACGACGACGACGACGACGACGAGCCGAAAGCGGAGTGGACCTCGGCGCGAAGCTTGGCGAAGACGCGCGGCGAGCGGAGGAGGGAGTACCACGTCCAGCTCATCAACGACGCTGTGGTATCGCGGCCTGCCGCCAGTAGTCCCAGAACCTGCTCGCGGACCTCGGTATCGTCGCCGGCGCAGCGCTCGCGGAGGACGTCGAGGAAGTCGTACTGCGCGACGGAGTCGCCGCGCCTTCGGGCCTCGTCCGAGGCGGCTATGGCGTCGTCGACGAAGGCGTGGAGGGTGCGGACGCACTGCTGCAGCTCCTTGGTGCCGTAGAGCCAGTAGAAGCTGCGCAGGCGCATCCTGATGCCCAGGACGGCGAGCATGCGTTCGAAGGCGTGGTGGAACTCCGTGCCCGGGTGAGAGTGGTCGTCGCGCAGACGGGCCTCGAGGGTCGACGTGCTCTGGCCGAGGAACAGCTCCGTGGCCGAGTCGAGGGTGAGCGAGGGGAAGAGGTTTGCCAGAGACACGGCGCCGGTCCAGCCCTTGTCATTCTTCTCCCTCTCGATGCAGCGGAAGAGCGTCTGGACGTGCTCCTCCAACAGGTCCAGGCGGGAGACGTTGTCGCGGCTGAAGAGCGGGCGCATCATCTCCCTCGCGGAGCGCCAGGCCGCGCCGTCGGCGGCGAAGATGCTCCTCCCGAGGACGGCCTTGAGGTTCGTGCTCCGGGCGAGGCCCATGCCGAAGTCCCAGAACTGGGTCGCCAGCATGGCCTGGATGTTGCGCGGGTCCGCGGTGACGAGGTTCGTGGTGCCCAGCAGCGAGATGCGGAAGGTGTGGACGCCGAGGGCGGCGAAGCGCGCGGCGACGTGGTCCGGCGTGCGCTGCTCGCGGTCCGCGCGGAGGGAGGCGAGGACTGTGTCGATGCCGAGGGGCAGGCTCGAGGGCTCGAGGGGCGCTGGGAGGCAGGAGAGCTTCTTGGCTTTGCGGGAGAGTCTGAGGGCTTGGAAAATTCGGTTGAGGAGGGTGAGGGCGAGAAGGATGAGTGGGAGGAGGAGGTAGAGAGGTACCCGGCGAAGCAATGCTTGCGCCGAGGACGCTGCCTCGGATAGTGCTGGCGACATTGTGAATACTTGTCGAGGCTCTTTGTCCGGCAGCGACACTTCACGGATGGTGTTGATGCTGGAGTGAAGGTATCACCATCACCAGCATCAGAGCTTCAACATCACGAGAACGAGAACGTCCTTCGGGTCTCCGCCGACAGCTACCACAACCCCTCTATACAGCTCACGATTGGTCGGAGGACATACGTCACTGCTACTATCAAGGCCCCGTAAAACGTGCCAAAGATGAAGCTTGGCATTGGCTCAACCCCATGGAGCCGCTCAAAGGCGGTAAGGATGCCCTGAACCGACCGGCCACATCCCGATTGCGATACGAGGGTCGGGAGCCGAGGTCTGGGGAAGGGCCACCCCTGGACCCTGGACCCTTGACCTGACCTGGAATCCATGACTCGGATCGCAGACCGGGTTGCTGGGAGGTGGCAGGCTCAGGGGTATTGTGGGAGCCGACGAGACATGGGCCAGGGGGTTAGGGCGAACGGTTGACGGTTGTCACTGCCCAATGACGCAGCGCCCATTTGAAAGGGAAGCTGGGATTGCCGGTCTCGTGGGCGAGGCGTGTTCGCGGGAGCTTCTCGGAGTAGTTCACGGGAGTTCATGCAGAGATGATGTTTACTGGACAGAGTTTTCGGGTCAAAATTTGACTTTTGTCTCGTTGTCACGGTAAAAAGAAAGATTAATGAGGTGGAAACTACAACTGGAAAAGACTTCAGCCTCAATGACAACCATGGATAACTTATGCCAGGCCAACCTCGACCAACCATGACGCATCCGATGTTTAAGCGGATTTCTCCAGCTCCCTCGGATGCAGCTTGATCATCAGCGGCACCTTCTCCCACATGATGTACGTCCCCTGCTTGATCCACCAGTCCTCCGACGGGTCGTCCAGCTCGAAGTCGAAGTGCCACAGCATCTTGGCCATGGCGAGGCTCATCTCGGCATAGGCCATGCTACAGCTGTCAGTTATTCGTTTGCTCAAGTAAATAGTCGAGGTCTACTCACGGCTTTCCAATGCAAATGCGCTGCCCGTAAGAGAAGGGCTGCGCGGCGGCGCGGTCGTCGTTGACGAACTCCGAGCCCGGCTCCAGCTCGAGCCAGCGCTCGGGGATGAACTCGCCCGCGCGGTGGAAGTTGTGCTTGTCATGCCCGGCGGCGAACTGGTTCACCGCCACCGCGTAGCCGCCGGGCACCCATCTGCCGTCGATGAACTCGCCCTTCCCGGGGACCCAGCGGGGCAGGGAGCCGGGCGTGGGAGGGTACATGCGCATGGCCTCGTTGAGGCACGCGCGGAGGTACTTGCAGTTCTGCGCCGCGACCATGGTGATCTCCTCCCTAGTTTTGAACGTCTCGCGAATCTCCCGCTTCAACTTCTCCATCTTCTCGGGCGCGCGGAGCATCAAATACGTCAGCCCGGACAGCCCGCCGGCGGTGGTACCGCTGCCGGCGACGATGAACGTGCCCGCGAGCATGACGAGCTCGAGGTTGCTGAGCTTCTCGCCCTCGTTGTCCAGGATGTACGACATGAAGTCCTTGCCCGGGTTCTTGGCCTCGATGCGCTGGCGGACTTTCGCCTCGGTCATGGCCATGTGTTTTTTCCGGGCCTCCGTGACGCGCTTGGGCGTGAACCAGGCGAGGAAGTCGAGCACGCCGTACTGCACTGCCAGCTGGATCCAGACGTAGGCCGTCGCGCGGGACATGATGACGCGGATCCAGGGCTGGTCTGCGTTGTCGAGGCAGCCGGCGGGGGTGCCGAAGGCGAGGTCTGTTCAGAATAATGTAAGCAGAGAGGTCCTGAGCATCAGAGGCATGAAAGACTCACCAGAGACAATGTCGAATGCGAGTAGGTTGAACCAGGTAGACAGATCCACAGCCCCCTTCTTACACTCCTTCATCAGCTGTCTCACAAGCGTATCCGAGTGATTCTGAAAATAGCCCTCCTGCTCGCGCAGCGCCCGCTCAGAGAAAGCCGGGTTGATCGCCCTCCTGAGCCTGGCGTGGCGCTCCTGGTCCTCCGTCATGAGCGTCTTGCGCCCGTTGATGTGCGCCGGCGCGATGCCCCGTCCGTCCAGCGCCTTGGGGAACTCCGGGCTGCGCTGGCCGTAGATCTTTTTCCACGCCGCGCCCGAGGTGAAGGAGAGCTCGTCGGGCGCGATGCGCACCACGGGACCGTACTGCTCGTGCAGCTCGCGGACGCGCCATGTGATGCGGCCCTTCATGTTGACGTAGTTCCATGGCAGGCGGGAGACGGCCCAGAGCTTGGGGCCGGGGAAGTGGCGTAGGGGGCTGAGGTAGAGGTAGTAGACTGTTCGCGCGAGGACGTAGATGGTTATCTGTGGGATGTAAGGAGGAGGTTAGGGGAAGATAGGGGGAGAATTGAGTGGACGTACGGCCGTGAAGAAGCTCAAGATGATGTTGCTGAAGGTGAGGGCTGGGAGTTTGCTCAGATGAGCTTGGATATGCGCTGGTATCGCCATGTTGGGCATCATGAACTGAGGTCTCGATACTCAAGTCAGTGACAATCTGTGAACAATTGCAGTTGTCGACGAAAGTTGCAAGTTGGAGGTGGCATACCTAGGACACTTCGGCTTCTCAACATCGGTCTCGCAACTGCCTGGCATGATTCGGAGCTCTCTCCGCAGTGACATATCCATCGGCAACTCCATCAACACAACGTGGACCCTAAACCTGAGCGAGCGACATGGGTCGACTCGTTCAACCAGAGCCTCTACCAATGACATGACGAAATCGCGGCACGTTCTCGGGGCCCCGCTGCTCATCCTCGGCGAGGAACCGTTGAAACGGGTCCCCGAAAACCAATCTCCGGCAAAAGTTCTTGAAGCCCCCCAGCCGTCAGGACGCGGATCGCGACCAGGGGTGCCCCTGACTGCCACTTATCGGCCCTCGAATGCCGGACAGGGGTTCTGTGAGAAGTACCGACCCAAATATGGATCTCAATCTGCAGGAGAAAAGCTTGTTCTCTTCCTGATCCTGGGAATGGTGCACGAGTCAATGCTTGTTTTTGCACAACAAGCTCACCGACCCCGGGACTTGGCTGACGACGCCCCTGGGCGGCTGCGGGCGCAGAGACGGGATGCCTGTCACTGCCTGTCTGTGGTCGCGAAGGATCAAGAAGCTCATTGGGTGGTGATCCCACGTGCGATCTGAGATCGTCATCGGATGGCTCAAGCTGGTATTGTCTTCAGAGACGCACTTCTGAGAGGATCCGCTTTCGGTCCTTCAGGGGTCCCTCGTACCGGACCCCCAGGATCTGGCGGCGGGGGTTCTCGGAGTGGACAGCAGCTTAGGGTAGCTGTTGAAGACGGCTGAGGGCCGTGGAGAATATCTCGGCACACTAGAGCATGTGAGAGCTCCGACGTCGGTTCCCCTCCGGCTTGCTGTTGTTTCACGCCTCTCGATAGCATCATTCTCAGGTCACATAGTCACTAATCGAAAGCATCACGACCAAGATGACGGCGGCAGTAGACATTCAGAGCATCCAGAGCGAGCTTGTGCCCAAGCTGTCTGGCGAAGCAGTCCTCCACTTTCCTGATTCCAAGGGCTTCAGCAAGTCCAACTTGCGATTCACCGAGTATGAGCGGCCGGTAAGTCGTTGCGCTTGCTTTCGGAGACAAATGAACGCTCATGACGATTGCAGACATACCTCGTGTCAATTTCGCCCGGCTGCGATGAAGATGTGATTCAGATTGTCAAGTATGCGAAAGAAAGGGGTGTGCCCTTCGCCCCGCGGTCGGGGCACCACGCCGTGACGACTACGATGCGCCACTTGAAAGACGGCATTCTCATCGATATGCGGTCGCTGAACAAGCTCACATTTGACGCCGAGAAAAGACAGGTGACAGCAGGAGGAGGTGTCATCACCGACGACTTCGTCAAGTTCCTCTCATCCGTGGGGATGGAAGTCAGTGAGTAGTGCCACAAGCACCCTCAGAACCCAAAGAAAGACCGGGCTAACGTTTTTCAAGACGTTGGATCTTGCCCGACGACGGGCATCATCGGCGTCGCATTCGGAGCAGGCCTCGGCCGAATGCAGGGCAAGTATGGCTTCCTCCACGACAACATGGTGTCCTGCAAGCTGGTCCTCGCCGACGGCAGCGTGGTGATGGTGTCCGAGTCTTCGAATCCCGACCTCTTCTGGGCCATCCGCGGCGCCGGCCACAACTTTGGAATCGCGCTCGAGGCTACGTTCCGCGTCTTTCCGCAGGCGAACAACGGGATTCACTACACTTGGGACCTGGAGTACACGGTGGACCAGTGCGACGCAGTCTTTGAGACGCTTAACGGCGTCCACGAGAGCATGCCAGCCGATTTGGCCATTTTCGTGCTCTGGATCCGTCAGAGCGATGGGGGAAGAAAGGTAACACGAGTTTATCCAATTTGTCTGATTGAGCTAACGCAATGCCTTGGACAGCACCACATTCTAGTTAACCTCGTCTGGTCCGGCGCCGAGGCCGAGGCAGACCCCTGGGTCGCGCGATTCGAAAGCCTCAACCCCGTCCTGAACAGCGGAAAAGTCACGACAACCTGGGCGGACCTCCCGTGGACGACATACAAGGGTCAGAACAAGATCCTCAGCAAGCCCGAGGTGTGGTCTCTGGCCCCGAACAAGATGATGGGCGCCGCGTGCGTCGAGAAGTTCGACCTCAAGACCACCCGCGAGTTCTTCGAGAGCGTCAAGGCGATGAACGAGGAATGGGCCGGCAAGGGCTTCTTCGGGGCCATGTTCGAGTGCCTGCCGCACCAAAAGGTCCGGGAGCTTCCCGACGATGCGACTGCGTTTCCGTGGCGTTGGGGTTCGAATCACTTCTTGTAAGCATCAAAAATTCGGGATTGATCTTCATTTGGCTGACTTGGAGCACAGGATGTTGATGGCTACTCCAATCAAACTGGAGAACAGGGGGCCGTTCGAGGCGCATCTCGACCGATGGAAGAAGGAGTTCATTGCGACGTCGGGATACGGCCGACTGCAGCAGTACGTCAATTACGGCAACACCACGTCGACAATGCGGGATCCGCCCGAGGCGTTGTATGGATATGAGCCGTGGAGGTTGGAGAAGTTGAGGGCTTTGAAGAAGACTTATGATCCTGATAATGTGTTTCGGTGGTATCAGCCTCTGTCAGAGTAGTTTAGCATCCCCAAGTCGGAAATTTTGAGCACGCCATTTCGCCTTCGGAAGATTTGAAAGTTTAAGAGCTCTTTGCGTATTATGGGATGACATCTTAACAGCAACGCATGCACCATTGGATCAAGAGTTGCACCAACAACAGTTAAAACTTTGATTGAAACGTTCCAACGAACGTAACCATTCGAGTTCAGAACTACCTGAACATACTCTTCTTCATTTACTCACAAATTTGTATCACAACTCGTCTCTTAGCAGACACTTCAGTTTCTCAGCAACCGAGCGGCCTCGGCATTGGCTTGACTGCGAAATCGGACCTCGCAAGCTGAACAACGATCAGGGATGGCGTGTCCCGATCTCCCCTGCTGCGGTATCCTTGCGGGGTGCGAACGATACGAGACGCGTCAAGAACCAGGCAGTTGATGCCGCCGGCATCTCAGCTCCAGAAACACGTTGCACACCGAGCAACGAGAGAGAAGTCCCCCACGTGCTCATTAAGACCAGAACTCCTTATTACCACGGGCCTGGGTCTTCGCCAATCGTTCCAGCGGCAGTTGGGGGGGCTTGTTGATATCCGACTCATTGCTCGTGTGTCAGGCCCCGCTGGCAATATATTGTACACAGAGAACGGAGACCCGTTCGGACGGGCCCCATTTTCAACCACCTTGGTTTTCACGATATGGGTCGATCCATTTCTCAATGTGCCCCCCGGATTTTATGCCTTCTTGGCAAGACCCTTGGCGATCGGGTTGTGGATCGGGCTCGAGAACGACCCGAGAACGACCGTTGAGCGTCCCCGGCATATGGGTTTTCACCGCTCTGGAGCACACCCCCAGGGAAGAGTGATTAGTAGGTTCCAAACAACGTGCCTGGAGTTGTAATTCACATTGGATCGTTTCCCTTTCGGATGGAGCACCTCGATCCGGATCCCACGCGCAGATATCAGTTTTTGGAAGTCATGCCGTTGACAGAGCGCTATGGGGCCGACAGGGCCGTCATATCAGATCCCGTGTTATCGAAGGCCTAGCGGAGAGCTCCGGTACGGCGGCGTGGAAGAGCTGGGTGAAGAGCAGTTGAAATATCATGAAGGGAAGCCCTTCGACTTCTCATCCGTCGTCTCTGGACCTCCTACTAGCCACCTTGCCTCCCAAACTGCTCTTCATCGCCTCAGCCAAAGATACCCCATATTCTTCATCCGTTGTAATTGCCCTTCCATTTCTACCCAAGGCCCACCATCACCATGCCTTTCATCCAAGAGTCCACCGCTCGTGCCACCGGCGCGAGCCAGCCCATTGCCATCATCGGCATCGGGCTGAGAGCCCCGGGCGACGCGTCCGACCCAGAGAAGTTCTGGCAGATGCTCCTCGATGCGCGTTCCGCGCGCTCTGAGATCCCCAAGGACCGTTACAACGTAGACGGCTTCTACCACCCTGACCCCGAGAGACTGGGCAGCATCCAGCCCAGGTGAGTCTCCAAGAAGAACCTATTCACACCGAACGCAATATCTGACGGATCATTCTCCTAGGCATGCCCACTTCCTGAAGCAAGACTTCAAGGCTTTCGACGCCCCCTTCTTCTCCATCACCCCCAAAGAGGCCAAGGCCATGGACCCCACACATCGCATGCTTTTGGAAGCAACATACGAAGGCTTCGAGAACGGTACATAACTCAACGGGAAGACTTCTCGCAGACTCAGCGCTAACAACATTGCAGCGGGTCTGAGACTGGAAGATGTCTCTGGCACACAAACATCGTGCTACATCGGTACCTTTACCGGTGATTTCCCCAACCTGCAGGCTCGCGACAATGAGGGGCCTTCCATTTACCGTAAGTCTTCTCTTGGCTGTGGCTCTGATATTCCGACACTGACTGGGTTTTTGCTTTTAGACGCAACTGGCCTGTCATCTTCCCTGGCTTCGAATAGGTTGTCGTGGTTTTACAACCTCAGAGGACCCTCGATGACCATCGACACTGCATGCTCGTCGAGTTTGACGGCATTCCACCTGGCTTGCCAGAGCATTCGCACAGGCGAGGCGGAGATGGTAAGTCAACTCTTTTCGAACAACCGCACATGAGAATACTTGACTAACAAACACCCCTCAGAGTGTCGTCGCTGGTGCCAACCTTATGTTCGGCCCCGACATGTCCATCCTCCTCGGCGCCGCCAAGATTCTGTCCCCTGAGGGCAAGTCCAAGATGTGGGACGCCAACGCCAACGGTTTCGCCAGAGGTGAGGGCTTCGGTGTCACCATTCTCAAGCCCCTCGATGCCGCCCTCCGCGACGGCGACACCGTCCGCGCCGTCGTGCTGGCCTCGGCGGCCAATGAAGACGGAAGAACCCCCGGTATCTCCCTGCCCAACAGCGAAGCCCAGCAGGCGCTCATCCGCACGGCGTACCGCACCGCCGGCGTTGACCCGGCGGAGACGGGTTACGTTGAGGCCCACGGCACCGGAACCCAGGCTGGTGACCCGTTGGAGGCCCGCGCTATCCTCAAGACGATCGGAGACCAGCCCGGTCGCAAGTCTGAGCTGTACGTCGGCTCTGTGAAGACCAACATCGGCCACTTGGAGGGAGCCGCTGGTGTCGCCGGTGTCATCAAGGCTGCTCTCGCGGTCGAGAGGGGTCTCATTCCTCAGAACCTCTGGTTTGAGGAGCTCAACCCCCAGATCGAGCTGCCCGAGAAGGTCAAGATCCCCCAAACCCTGACCGTCTGGCCGAGCAGTGGCCCTCGCCGTGCCAGCATCAACTCCTTCGGCTTCGGAGGAGCCAACGCCCACGTTATTCTGGAGGATGCTGCCTCTTACCTGTTCCGCCACGGTCTCCCTGGCCGTCACGCGACTGTTGCTCGCCCGCTTCTGCCCAACTCCAACGCGTCCGAAGACGGCACGGGAAGCACTGTGAGCGACACCGCCTCCAATCCCAAGCTTATGGTTCTCTCGTCCAACGACCAGGACGGTGTCAAGAGAAACCTGGAGCGCCTCCAGTCGTACCTCGACACCAAGGCGTCGAGCTCGTCTTCCTTCATGAGCGACCTGGCGTACACCCTTTCTTCCAAGAGAACCGCGCTTCCTTGGAAGTCCTACGCCATCGCTTCTGACGTCACCGGTCTTCAAGACAGCCTCAACAACCTCCCTGCTGTCGTTCGTTCCTCCAACTCCACGGTTCCGAGGGTCGCCTTCGTCTTCACCGGCCAGGGAGCCCAGTACTTCAAGATGGGCAAGGGTCTCTCCGTCTACAAGTCCTTCAGAGACAGCATCCTCCGCGCCGAGAACACTCTCAAGTCTCTCGGCTGCACGTGGAACCTGACCGAGGAGCTGGAGCGCCCCGAGGCCGAGTGCAACCTCCGCCGTACGGACTACAGCCAGCCGGCTTGCACTGCCCTGCAGGTTGCCCTGGTTGACCTGATGAAGGACTGGGGCGTCCAGCCCGTTGCCGTCGTCGGCCACTCCAGTGGTGAGATTGCTGCCGCTTACTGCGCTGGTGTCATCAACCACGAGTCTGCCCTCAAGATTGCCTGGCTCAGAGGCCAAGTCTCGCAGACTGTTTCCAAGAACGGTGGTATGTTGGCTGTTTCTGCCAGCGCCGAGAGCGTCGGCGAGTACCTCGAGTCCTTGAAGTCCGGGAAGGCAATTGTTGGCTGCCACAACAGCCCCAAGGCTTGCACCGTCTCTGGTGACAGCTCTGCCATCGACGAGCTTCAGGAGATTCTGAAGGAGGCTCAGATCCCCTGCACCCGCCTCTCCATGGATGTTGCCTACCACTCTTTTCACATGGAGGCCGCGAGGGAGAAGTACGAGGCTGCTCTTGCCGGTATCCCCCACGGCCCCTCCGAGATCCCCATGTTCTCCTCGGTCACCGGCAAGGTTGTCGAGCCCGAGCAGATGACGTCCTCTTACTGGGTTGACAACCTGGTCTCGCCCGTCAACTTTGTGAGCGCAGTCCGCTCTCTCCTGCACCACACCCAGGGCAAGACCCGTTCTCACGACAGAACGGCTTTCGCCAGCGTCTTTATCGAGCTTGGTCCTCACTCCGCTCTCAGGAGCTACCTTCTCGACACCTTTGCCACCGAGGACCGCTTCTCCGATCTGTCCTACGCGACTGTCCTGAGACGCAAGTTCGATGGTGTCCAGACGGCCCTGGAGGCTGCTGGTCAGCTCTGGGCCAAGGGCTGTGTCGTCGACGTCAACCGGGTCAACGAGATTTCTGACTCTCCCAACATGCTCGTTGATCTCCCCCCCTACGCCTGGAACCATACCCGTGCTTTCTGGGACGAGTCCTACCTCAGCAGGGAGTACAGACTCCGGGAGAAGCCTCGCACCGACCTTCTGGGTTACCGCATCCCTGGCACGCCTGATCCCACATGGCGCAACTTCTTGAGGTGCAACGAGAACCCCTGGATCCGTGAGCACAAGGTCCAGGGAGACATTCTCTACCCCGGCGCTGGCATTGTCGTCATGGCCATTGAGGCAGCCCGCCAGCTCGCCGAGGAGAGCGAAAACGAGGAAGTCTTTGGTTATGAGCTCCGCGACGTCGCCATCGACACCGCTCTCCGAGTTCCCGACACCGACAAGGGTATCGAGGTCATGATCCAGCTGCACCCCCGCCGTACCGGCACCAAGGCCGGGCCCTCTGCCACGCTGAACGAGTTCTCCGTCTCGTCCTGGTCCGAGGACATCAAGGAGTGGACTGTCCACGCCAGAGGTCTGGTTTCCGTTACCTACAAGTCCTCCCTTTCCCCTGCCATGCAGCGCGAGCTGGCTCTCGAGAACGAGCAGGTCGCCAAGTCTTTCGCCGAGGCCAAGGAGATCTGCCAGAAGCCCGCGCGCAGCTTCCTCTACGACACCGTCGAGACCATCGGCATGCAGTACGGCCCGACCTTCCGCAACATGACTGAGCTCTTCGCCGGCCCGAACTCCAGCTACGGAGTCATCAGCGTCCCGGACACCAAGGCCGTCATGCCCAAGAACTTCGAGTACCTTTGCGTCGTCCACCCCGCCACCCTGGACTCCGTCCTCCACCTTCTGTTCCCTTCCATCAGCGGTGAGGACCAGTCTCTGAACGAGGCCGTCGTTCCTTTCTCCTTCGACCGCATCTTTGTGTCTGCCAAGCTCTCCACGGTTCCCGGCACCAAGCTTCACGGCCGCTCCACCGCCCAGAAGACCAGCTACACCACATGGAAGTCCTCCATTACCATCTCGGAGGACCTCTCGGAGCCTATGATCATCATGGACGGTGTTTCCCTGGCTTCCGTCGGCGAGGGAGAGGCCCAGCAAGCCCAAGAGACCCGCGCGTCTTGCTTCGGTCAGTCCTGGCACGAGGATGCCGACCTGCTCGAGCCCTCACAGATCAAGGAGCTCGTCTACAAGCGCACGCTCAAGAGCAAGGACGACGACTCTGTTCTCGACAAGCTCGAGTACGTCTGCTTGGTACACATCTACCGCTGCCTCGCCTGGCTCGAGACCGAGGAGGGCAAGGCCCACGTTCCCCAGGACGGATTCTGGAAACTCTACGTCGAGTGGATGCACGACACCATCAAGCAGTTCCCTCCTCTTTCTGCCAACGAAGCCGAGGTTGAGGCCGAGCTGGACGCCTGCCGCAAGCGCATCGTCCTTTCTGACAGCGGTGATATTACCGTTCAGATGGTCGACCGCATCGGAGAGAACCTGAGCCGCATCTTCTCCCGCGAGGTCGAGCCCCTCCAGGTCATGACCGAGGGCGATCTGCTCTACACCTTCTACCGCGGCGCTTTCGGTACCAGCTTCAACACCAACGTCGCCGAGTACGTGGGTCTCATTGCCGACAAGAACCCCGGCATCAAGATTCTCGAGATCGGTGCCGGCACGGGTGGCACGACCTACCACGTTCTCGAGCGCCTGCGCAACGCCGACGGCTCTTCGAAGGCGGCCAAGTACTGCTTCACCGATATCTCCCCCGGTTTCCTTGCCAAGGCCGCCGACCGTTTCTGCCAGGACGCCTCTATCATGGAGTTCACCACGCTCAACATCGAGAACGAGCCCACCGAGCAGGGTTTCACGCCCGAGAGCTACGACCTCATCGTGTGCGCCAACGTCCTGCACGCTACTAAGAGCATCCAGGAGACTCTCGCTCACTGCAAGTCTCTTCTCAAGCCTGGTGGTCGCCTCGTGCTCTCTGAGGTCACCATCAAGCGCATCTTCAGTGGCTTCATCATGGGCCCCCTGCCTGGTTGGTGGCTCGGCGAGGATGATGGACGCACGGGTGGTCCTCTCCTGGACGTCGAAGAGTGGAATACTGCCCTGAACCTGGCTGGTTTCTCTGGAGTCGATGTCGATATCCGCGGAGACCGTGAGGCTTCCAAGGAGCCCGTGTCTCTCATCATCTCGACCAAGCCGGCTAAGGAGGCGCCCGCTCCCTCCGAGTTTGTCATCGTCAGCACGGCATCGGAGGCTTCCGAGAAGCTCGCCCAGTCGATCCAGGCCCAGTTCTCCTCTGCCGGCCAGAAGATCTCGACCGTGCAGTGGACCGAGGTTTCCGAGGCTCAGGTCAACGGAAAGTACTGCCTCTCCCTTGCTGAGTGGGAGAACCCCGTCCTTGCCAACCTCACCGACGACAACTGGGAGAAGCTGCGCCAGGTCATCCTCGGCTCAGCTGGTACCCTCTGGGTCACCGGCGGTGCTGCGATGGACTGCCCCGAGCCCATGAAGTCTCTCATGGTCGGTCTCTCTCGCGCCATTCGCAACGAGGATGCCGGCGTCCGTCTCGCTACTCTCGACCTCGAGACCTCCGACAAGATCAACTTTGAGGAGGCTGCCAAGAACGTCTTGAAGGTCGCCCTCGGCCACGCCTGCAGTGACAGTTTCGACGGCGAGTATGCTGCTCGTGACCGCACCGTCTACGTCCCTCGTGTCGAGAGGACTCTCAATATCGATGGCTCTCTCCGCAAGTACGAGGCCAAGGGTCAGCCTGAGCTCGTCTCCTTCAAGGGCTGCGGTCGTCCCCTCAAGCTGACCATCAAGACCCCCGGTCTGCTCGACACCTTCCGCTGGGAGGAGGACGAGACCTACTACCAGCCCATGCCCGAGGACTGGATCGAGGTCGAGGTCAAGGCTGTCGGTCTCAACTTCAAGGACGTTCTCGTCGCTCTGGGTAACCTGGCCGAGAACAAGCTTGGTGTTGACGCTTCCGGTATCGTCACCCGCGTCGGATCTGCCGTCACCGACTTCAAGCCTGGCGACCGTGTCATGACTGCTTCTTGCGACACCTTTGCCACCTACGTCCGCTTCCCGGCCAAGGGTGCCATCGCCGTCCCCGAGGGCATGAACTTCGAGGAGGCCGCTTCTATGCCCCTCATCTTCCTCACTGCCTACTACTCCCTCGTCACGGCCGGAAACCTGGTCAAGGGCGAGAAGATCCTCATCCACGCCGCCGCTGGAGGTGTCGGCCAGGCCGCCATTATGATCGCTCAGCGCAAGGGTGCCGAGATCTTCGCCACTGTCGGCTCGGACGAGAAGAAGCAGCTCATCATGGATCAGTACGGTATTCCTGAGGACCACATCTTCAGCAGTCGTGACACCAGCTTCGCCAAGGCCGTCATGCGCGCTACCAACGGCCAGGGAGTCGACGTCGTTCTTAACTCTCTCGCCGGCGAGGCCCTTCGTCTGTCCTGGCACTGCTTGGCCAAGTTCGGTCGTTTCCTCGAGATCGGAAAGGCCGACCTCTTCGCCAACACCGGCCTTGACATGAAGCCCTTCCTCGACAACAAGAGCTACATCGGCGTCAACCTGCTCGACTTCGAGAACAATCCCACGCCCCGCGCCGTCGCCTTGTGGGAGGAGACCACCAAGCTCATCCACGACGGATACGTCAAGCCCATCGCGCCCATCCAGCAGTTCACAATGGCCGAGGTCGAGAAGGCCTTCCGCTTCATGCAGGCCGGCAAGCACATGGGCAAGGTTGTTGTCCGTGTGGACGATGCGGACATGGTCCCCGCCGTCCCGCGCACGCCTCGCGTCGACATCCACGCTGACGCGACTTACGTCGTTGCCGGTGTCGGTGGTATCTGCAAGGAGATCGGTCGCTGGCTCGCTGAGAAGGGTGCCAAGCACCTCGTCCTGCTCTCTCGTACCGCTGCCAGCGGCGAGGAGAACAAGGCCTTTGCCTCTGAGCTCCAGAGCACGTACGGCGCCAACACCTACGCGTACGACTGCGATGTTGGCAACAAGGCGGCTCTCCAGAGCGTTCTGGACGATCTCAAGTCCAAGGGCGTCCCTGAAGTCAAGGGATGCGTCACCGGAGCCATGGTTCTTCGGGTAAGTTAAAACCGCACCGCATTTACGAATATGACTTGCTAATTTACGATCTAGGACACCCTGTTTGACAAGATGACGGCGGACCATGTCCGAACCACCGTCGGTCCCAAGGTCCACGGCACCTGGAATCTCCACGAGCTGCTGCCCCGTGACCTCGACTTCTTCGTCATGCTCAGCTCTCTGGCTGGTGTCATGGGTCACCGCGGGCAGGGCAACTACGGCTGCGGTAACATCTTCCAGGACTACTTCGCCGCCTACCGCCGCAGCCAGGGTCTCCGTGCCATGACCATCGACATCGGATACCTCCTCAGCGTGGGCTTCGTCGCCGAGCACGACGAGTACGTGGACCACGTCAAGGCCATGGGTCTCAAGGTCATGCACAAGAGCGACCTACACGGCCTGATGGCCACCGCCCTTGAGGGCTCTGAGGCACACCCGCCCCAGGTCATGTGCGGTCTGCCCTTCAACGAGCACGACGATGCTTGGTACTGGATCCTGGACCAGCGCTTCGCCGGCCTGCGCAAGATGGCGGCGGGCTCTGGTGCCGGTGGTTCTGCGACCGTCTCGCTGCGCGATGAGCTCATCCGCTGCGGCAAGGTGGACGACGAGTCCGTCCACCTCATCACCTCGGCGCTGGTGCAGCGCCTTGCCAAGCTGATGATGATGCCCGAGGACGACGTCGACGCCGGCAAGCCGCTGAGCGCCTACGGTGTCGACAGTCTGGTGGCTGTTGAAGTGAGGAACTGGATTGCTAAGGAGGTGGCGGTGGAAGTTAGCGTTTTCGACATCATGGCCAACATTCCCATGAGACAGCTCGCCGCGGACCTTGCCGGCAAGAGCAAGCTCCTGGTTCAGGAGGCTTCGTAGATACATCTCATGTCATGGATTATTGGAGTTTGGGGATTGTGTGAGATTGGAATTTCTTGGTATCTAGCTTATTGGTTTTCACATGTTCATCTGTAGTGTCTTCAGGGAGTTGAGGTATCTGGTAGTTTTTGAGTTGAAGTTCAGCAGTTGGTAGCGGGTAAATTGGCTTAATCGTTTGTCATGACTTTGGATTTCAGAGAAAGCTCCCTAAATTGGTTCAATCTGAACTTGAATAGTTGGCTATGAGTTCACTCTCCCACCAGACCAAAATTCGAATGAGACTTGTTGCCCCCATGTTCCATCACACCGCCGCCATTGTTGGCCATGAAGTTGCCTCCGATACTCCCCTCCTCCCGCATCCCGGCATGTCATTGTCTCCAGGGACATGGGTGCCTGACTAGATCGACCGCGCGTTTCCAGCGTGACGGTCCACGAACAGGGGCCCATGATGGCAGCATCCATGACTCGTGGGCCTCAAGACCAGGGACACCCAGCAGTTTCCCAGAGTGCAACTCGAAGCCATCGCCTTTCACTTGTCCACGTGCTCACCCTCGGATATTGCTCCGAGATAGCGATTTCACAGACTTTTCGATCGAATTTGATTGAAATCCTCCACAATCCCACTTGCTGTGGCATACTCCAACAACTTTCGCGTTCTCCGGGACTTTCATCACTCACTAGCCAACCTCTCTCTCATTTGTTTCACTCTTTTCGCAGGAACAGCATCACATTTGCTTCCCTCCCTCAGTCATGGCTACACCAACTAGCACCCCGGCTTCACAGCCAAAGGAGATGAAGGTTCTCTCCCTGGGGATGACGCGGACAGGCACGTACATAAGCTTCCATGACCCCAGCTACCTCTAACTAGCATCTTAGGTTCTGCTTCCATCACCCAAGCACTTACTATTCTCGGCTACGACGGCGTTCACCACGGCATTCAAGCCATCTCCTCGCCCCGCGAATGGACCCTCTTCTCCGCCGCTGCAGACTCGACATTTCCCACCCTCCCATCATACACCGGCGCGCCGTTCCCCAGGAAAAGCTGGGAGTCCCTCTTCGGCGCCTACGAGGCCGTCACGGACATGGGCTCCTTCTTCGCCTTGCAGCTGATCGCAGCCTACCCCGACGCCAAGGTCATCCTCGTCGAGCGCGACGTCGACAGCTGGTTCCAGAGCATGGACGAGGCCATCTTCAAGACGACCTGGGGCTGGCGCGCGGACCTCATCATCGACTACCTCGGGCCCCGCTGGGGCCTGGCCGGCGGTCAGACCCTCAGGAAGATCCTGCTGGGCTTCTACGGCGCGCGCGACGTCGACGAGATGCGCAGGGTCGCCAAGGACAGGTACAGGAGGCACTACGCCGAGGTCCGCGCCGCCGTGCCGAAGGAGAGGCTTCTGGAGTACAAGCTGAAGGACGGGTGGGAGCCGCTCTGCGAGTTCCTCGGCAAGGACGTGCCCCAGGGAGTCGACTTCCCCGTCGCGAACCAGAGGAAAGAGCACCTCGACCGCGTGAGGACGAGGCAGAACCGGTTCTTCAAGCTGGCCATCTTCGTGGGGCTGCGGAAGACGCTGCCCTGGGTCTTCTGTATCGGTGCCGTCGCGGCCGGAGTTTACTTGGCGAAGCCGAAGTGGACTTGGGATGCCGTGGAGGCTGTTTTGAAGAGCTTGAAGACTCATTTGAAATTCATCGAACTCAATTAATTTCCTTTGTTCTATTTCTGGGGTATAGGCGCTTAAATAATAATACGTGTAGTATGCTCCAATGAGTCGACTTGCAATTACGCAGTTTCAAAGACAATTGAGACACGAAGTTGACGAATCTGACAACAAGCCAAGTGACCGAATAACAGAACTTCATCGTCCTTACTGCGAGTCTTGCCGAGGGCGTTTGCCTTTCAACCCTTAAGATGTTGCAACCCGTTCATCCTCGTGGGCGTCCAGTTCGTAAATCTGGTGTTCTTCGGGTAGCTCGGCCGGCTGGGTGATCATAGTCCCTGAAACCGGCACTTCGACGGGTTTGATCTTGTCAGGTGCGTTGGTCTGCGTGTCCGTTCCGTCCAACTCGCTAGGACGCAAAACCGTCTCTTGAACGTGTTGTCTGAGTCTCTGGCGACGGACCCAGAAAAACATCAATATAACACCAAATACACCAGCAGAGGCTCCAACCGCGATGCCAGCCAGAGCACCGTTGCTGAGACTATCTTTTGACTCTGTTGATCCTGTGGGTGATGGCAATGGACTCCCCCGAAGATCCCTTGTTCCAGAACTTGGCGTTGCTGAGGGTTTACAAACCCCAGACACCCGCCCCTTTCCCACCGGCACAACAGTGCTCTTGATAGAGGGATTTGCTTCCCAGAGCGTGAAGGTGCTGTTTTCGTGGTCGACCATCAGGTAAGCAGCCGTGAGGAAAAAGCGACCCAACTCGGAGAGCTTGCCAGTGGCGTTTGCATTCGTGACGTTTTGAACCAGGAGCTCTTTGAGAAATGTGTTGGTATGCCGAATTCCAGATGTCCGGACAACCTTTTGATAAACAAAATACTGATCGTTCGGAACTCTGATTCTCAACCCAGACTGTAGAACGAACGTGATGTCGCCATCGAAACTAAATACGAGATCGACAATTAGTGCATGTTAGTTGCTTTCCAGGACAAGACCGGGACTCACGCTTGGCTGGACCAAAATATCCTTGTTTTGCCGTGTATGCCGTTCCACTCCATTTTGGGTAGTCGCTTGCTATGCTGCATTGTCCCCCAGAAGTCTTGCCAAACTATCTCAGGCACGTTGTCCCAAAGAATTCGGCCGTGTGGTACGAGACACGTAGTCAGCGTCTTCCTTGGGGGGATCATACTCCGATGAGATCCGTTTCGGAAGTTGATTTCGACATTGGACAGAGTGATTCGCATGCCGGTCGTGCAGCCTCCCTCCCTGCTGAAGTTCAAGGGCAGCGTATAGCCTCTCCCCTTCGCCTTCTCCGCGTCGTAGCCCCCGAACACAAGTGACCCGTTGATATCGCCTCGAACCAGTTCTCGGCCCCAGAACATAGACCACACCCGCGAGGCAATCCGGCCGGCTTCGACGAGCGACTTGAGATACTGAGAGTCGGGCCCTAGTCCTAACCCATGTACGCCTGTGTGTTGCTCGTTCCATTCGTATTTCGGGATGCTAATCGAGGTCTCGACGAAGTCTGTGTCGCCCAACTTGAGTCGATCGGTGGCGTCGAAGCCCAAGGCTGAAACGTTTTTGAAGTTTGGGCTCTTTCCTAAGCCTCGTTTTGGTCTGAACGACTCGGACTGTCCATTGTGAAAAAGGCCCCCTCGGTAAACGCGGCATTCCGTCCGTGGTTCCCAGGAGCCACATAGGCCGTCGTCACCGTATATCCATGTCTTGCCTATGTTTCTGGAGTGAGTTAGCAATGCCTTGATAGCCAGCGTAATAAGCAGACCTACGCATAAGGCATTAATACGACAGATTGCGCCGGAGTTCCAATCTGTGAAGGAATGCCTTTGACGAATGAGTCGAGGATCTTCTGATCGGCCAAGACGTCTCGGATGGGTAGCACCTCGACCTTCGACTGGCATGCCGAGGCTAGCGAAGGCAAAAGGAAGGTGATGATTCGAAATAAAATGATCATCATTTCGGTCTCTTGACATTTTACGGGAATGCTTGGTGGAGGAATCACGGAAGATGGGAAGACAGAGGCAGGCGGTGGAACGCGTGCGCCATTGGCTCTTAGGCCGCGAGGCGAACAAGACGACCAAACCCCTTACTTCATCATTGGCGTCGGTTTGCAAGGGTAGTAGACTTGAGAACAATCAGTTTTCAAGTCATTCAACGAACATAGCCATGAAGCGTCGGGTTTTTTTGTTTGCGGAATGGAGAACAAAGAAACTTGGGCCATCTGAAGTTCCCAGCCCGAACCGGGTGCAGATCGAACGAATCAATTCCCGTGGAGCTGTGACCAGTCGGAGTCTTGGATGAAGTTGCTGCAAGGGGGTAGCATTCAGATAGAGTTTCTCTCGCAACTCAGCCGAAACGGGATCGTCCAACGCACCTCATGGTTTGCCAACGTCAACCGAATGGCAAGTATGAGCCTTTCATTACTGCAGTCTGATGTTGCTGTGACAAACCATGGTCGGCGGAATGCTCCAGGATCCTGGATCCCGCCGTGGCGGTCCACGTCACCATCTTCGGGCTCCCAGCACTTCCCGAGAGCAACATCCAAGCTTCAAATACCCGGCCGCTGTGATGGGATGAAGCCAAGTCAGCCTTGAACTTCTGAAAACTCCGAGATCAGCACGCGGGCAACAATTGAGTTTCAACAGGGTGGAAACGCCCGAGCAGACTGAAGCTTAACAGAATCATCGTCGACTCACGGCAAGATGTGTTAGCCCGTGTTACCGTCAACGCCGCAGCCAAGCTATTGCAGACGCGCGGATTGGCTGGGTCAAACGCGCCCGCTGACTTGTAAGTCGATCCGCTGTTGCTGCTAAGTATCGTCGTCAATGCGCCCCTCGCCCGATGCCGTCAAGATTTTACGTATCCCTGCTCTCCGACGGACCGACTAACTTTGGCCGATTATATTTCTACCAATGTGTCCGTTCGGCTGCTCGACCGAGAAGGTCGCGTCTGCTCGTCGAGGTTCGCACAGGTGACCTTTAGCAGAGCCATGATTCTCCCACGCCGTCCGTCGCGCCTCGCCCTCGCCGTCTTCCTCGTGTTCGTCGTTGTTTTTCTCGTCTACAACCCGTACCGGCTAGCCACATTTCCTTCTGCAGGGCAACCGCCGCAGTCACGGCACAGAGTCCAGTTCAAGCCGAGCTCGTTCAACTGGTCGACCGCTCGCCAGTTCCATCCCATATCGAGCCCCTTTGCGTCTCTTCCGACAGGCAAACCGCTCAAGCTCCCGCGTATTCAGCACGACATCGGCGTCGCGAACCCCCATCCCGACGCACCGAAGCGCCAGAAGGCCGTCCGAGATGCATTTAAGAAAAGTTACGACAGCTACAAACGCTATGCGTGGGGGTGGGACGAGCTCGCCCCCGTGAGCGCGGGCGCCAAGAACACATTTGGGGGATGGGCGGCGTCGCTCGTCGACTCCTTGGATACGCTTTGGATCATGGGCTTCAATGACGAATTTTACGCGGCGGCTGAGGTTGCGGCCCAGCTCGATTGGTCCAAGACCACGGTGAAGAGTGCCAACATGTTCGAAACTACAATTCGTCACCTGGGTGGGCTCCTCAGTGCGTACGACCTGAGTGGTGAGGAGGCACTTTTGGAGAAAGCAAAGGAGCTTGGAGATATGCTTTACATGGGATTCGATACGCCCAACCGTATGCCTGGATTCTGGATTAACTTTGAGGATGCAAAAACCGGTGCCCAGCTCGCAGGGACACATGATCCATCAGCTTCGCCCTGTTCGCTGTCACTCGAGTTCACCCGACTCTCCCAGCACACAGGCGATATGAAGTATTTCGACGCTATTAATCGCATAAGCCGCTTCCTCGAGCGCACCCAGTTCCAGTCCAAGCTACCAGGGATGTGGCCAAGAATGATAGACTTTCGAGACGAACGAGTCGACACTGATAGTCGATTCACTTTGGGCGCCCTCGCCGACTCTCTGTACGAGTACTTACCCAAGATGTATACCCTTCTCGGTGGATTAGACAAATCGTACGAGAAGATGTACGTCGGCGCCATGGCGATCGTGGAGCAACACATCCTCTTCCGACCGATGACGCCCGACAACGCCGATATCCTCTTCGCTGGCGACGTTCACGTCAATGCCGACAGCATAGATCACGTCCCCGAAGGCCAGCACCTGTCTTGCTTTGTTGGGGGTATGTTGGGTCTTGGTGGAAAGCTCTTCTCCGTCGACGAGCACGTCGACCTGGGGGAAAAGGTCGCGCGTGGCTGTGCCTGGGCGTACGAAGCCATGCCGACCGGCGTCATGCCCGAAATCTTCACCCTCATTGGTTGCTTCTCGGTGAAAGAGAAGTGCCCGTGGGACGAAAAGAGGTGGGAGCAAGACGGCGACAAGAAGCTGAAGAAGGGCTTCAAGAACGTTCGCGACCCGAAGTACATACTCCGCCCCGAGGCGATTGAGAGCGTGTTCCTACTATACAGGATGACCGGCCGGCAGGACCTGCAAGACATGGCATGGAGAATGTTCCAGTCGATTCAGAAAGCCACGGAGACGCAGTATGCCAACTCCGCCATTTCCGATGTGACAGTTTCTCCTGAGCAGACGCACCAGGTAGATTCTATGGAGGTAAAGTTTTGACATACCCCTCCCAAGAAATGGCGTCGGATCATCCCTGAGTGCTGACCATTCGTTGTGGTGCAGAGCTTCTGGTTGTCAGAAACCCTCAAATACTTTTATCTCATTTTCTCGTCCCCTGAGCTCATCAGCCTAGACGACTTTGTGTTTAACACGGAAGCACACCCATTGAGAATACCGAAGTAATGTTGTTTTGGCATGAGTTATGAGTTGCACCACGATGCACCGACTTGGCCACGGCTGAGGCCCACGGACTGGGGCTTAACAACACAGATGTTTGGTCCGAGACTGGGCGCACGTGGCTATAATGCTAGACGAGTTGTTCAAGAGATTTTTGTCTTCACGTGTGTCTAGGATAGGCTGCCCACGAGCAGCATCAACTCGAGACTTGCGTAACATTGGTAGCTGTTCATGACCATGTGGAAGAATTGTGGGTGCGAAGTATGTCTAGCGCGAAGTCCAAAAGCTGTTCCCACGGTTGCGGTTTGACTCATTTTCTTTTTAGACAACTGAGACAACAAGTTAGCCACAGGGAGATTTATAGTTCGCGGATTCGATAGATGGTCTTGATTGATGCAAAACTGAGACATACGACACACCTTAGCCTGCGCTTCTGCTTTTCAGGCTGATGAAAAGCCCTCAGTGGAAAGTAGATTGGCCCCCTTGCTTTAGCCCCGGGTTTCGGGAATTACATCACAAAGTAACAACACAGAAACTCCTCTCCCATTATCGTGGACTTTCTCAGCTTCAAGCACGATGTCCGGACCTGGCCTGATTATGTCATATCTGATAACAAGATTTCTTAAGTCAAGATCAAGATGGAGATGAAAAGACCAGCCTCAGTCTAGAATGTTGTCACGTCCCTTGCGTGCGTCGGCTTTCCATCCAACTGGCAGCCAAGACCGACGTCCCAGGTTTGCCGCCAACAACCAGGATTCATGTTCGTGAACCGTCCAATCCTTTGGAGGCGGCCGAAGAATGCGGGCTCAATCAAGCGAACTGCGGCTGAGTTGGCAGCTACCCCAAGCATCAGCCGCCCCCTTGCAAGGCCAGAGCCCGCGATCTGGAATGGCCCACGAGGTTTTTGGGGACCAATGTCGCGCGGATCGAGCCGTCAGGTTTCCCAAGCCACATGTCTCACAACCGCAAAGCTTCATAGCTGGAGTTCAGAGTTCAACAAGAAGCGTGAATCTTTCCGCAGAGTCCTTGAAGCATGCGTCAAGAGCTGACTTAGCCCTACGACCCAAAAGTTTCTTTTGACAATATTGGCTCTGTTCTTGGCTACTGGGCTGCAATATTTCGGGGCAAGCGAGACAACCCACGGTCAGCCGTTCTCTCGATGGCACTTCTCGTAGTGCCGAAGCCAACGGAGACTTTCCAACGTCATCTCGACTGCCCTGGATGGCAGTGTATTTAAGCAGGCGGCGATCCTGCTTGAAGGTTACTTCGGCAGCCAAGCTTCAGCATCACGGACTTCACCATCAAACCAGCCATTCACTCACTCTTTCGCATCATGAAGACCTCAGCTGTTCTCACTGCCGTCCTTGGACTGCCTTTGCTGGCTTCGGCTGCCATCTGCAACAACAACTGCGGCCGCGCCGTTGCAGGCTCCGCGCGCGTGAACCCGCCGTTTTCCGTTCGCCAGTCTCAATGTGCGGCTTTCGTCTCGACCACCGTCACGGTCACTCCCGGGTTAGTGTGATCCTGTTCTCTTCCTCAGCTTTTGGTATGATTTCACCGCCGTCGCTAACACTGATCATTCCCTAGAGCCGTGACTGTCACCGCGAACCCAGTGGGCGCTAGGAATGTCCATGGACCTCGCCAGGCCTCTGCGCCCGTCATCACCGGCACCGTCCCCGCTTATGCAAGCTCTTGTGCCGATGCCACGGCATACTGGTCTGCCTGCCAGTGTTTCTCCGGCATCTCGGCCACCACCGTCACTGTCACGGCCGCGACCCCGGTTGTCACTGTCACCGCAGATGTCCCCAGCTCTACCTCCCCTGCACTTTCATCCACGGAGGTGTCTTCCGAGCCCTCTACAACAGAGGCCTTTACGACAGAGACTTCTACTTCAGACATTACCTCGACTACGGACTTTCCCTCTGAGTCGTCGACTTCGGAGCCTGCTACGGAGACATCCACCTCGTCCGAGGAACCGTCTTCCACGACCACTACCATCGGAAGCACTTGTACCCCTTCCGCTGTCCTGCCCAACCCTACTACGATTATCACAGTTGGCGACGATCAGTTCACGAGCATCACTCTTCCCTTTCCCATCACAGTCTTCAACTCCTCCGAATCGACCGTGTTTGTGAGCATCAACGGACGGCTGTCGCTCTTCAGCAGTACGACCACGTACGTCAACAATCCCCTTCCGGATACTTCCATCCCAGCCGTCTCCGTCCTCGCGTTCTACGACGACCTCATCATCGACCCGATTCAGGGAAACTCCGTCGCCTACCAAGTCTTTGGCTCCGCAGGCAACCGCACCGTCACCTTTGAGTGGATCACCGGCCGGTACGGTGTCCCCGGCCAGTTTTACCACTTGACGACTGCTTTCGAAGAGGCTGCTCCTGGCATCATCGACTTCCGGTACTATTCGACGTCAGACAAGGGGTTCAGCGCGACGATCGGCGCACAGAACCTGCTCGATGGCGGCCAGTCCTTTGTGCAGTACTCGTACAACACAGCGAACGCCGTTCCCGACCGGTCGTTCGTGCGTTTGGACACGACCGGGAGTGGCACGTTTACTTCTGGCTCATTTGAGACAACTATCTGTTAAGGAGTGCCGGCCTGTCGCTGATCAGGAATGGCATCTGGTGGTTTGATGCTAGTTGGCGGGAAGAACTGGTTAGTTCTTCAATTCACTTTCACTAGGGTGGATAGAGCCCAAGTCGAGGAAAGCCGAAGGGATCGGGAATCGGTGTTGGTCAGGGACTGTCTATGGGTAGTGAAGTCTTCTTCAGAGCCCCGTCGGTAGTTTTTGATGGCTTTCGTGTGTTGATAAGACAGCAATATTCAAGTCGAAAAGTGATGGCAACATTTGTGTTTGTTATCGGAATGATTCACTCGTCCAAGACGTAATCCTTCCCGCGGTGTATGGGGGCTTGTTTTCAGCCCTGGCGCAGTAGGATAGATACTGATAACTCCTGATGGTCTGACTTGTAGCACATATGACGCGGAGGTAAAGAGGCGGAGAATGAATGCGCTCGCTAGGAGCTAGCGATGCCAAGACTCGAAAGTCGTCGCATTCATATTCGACCACCATCGAATCAGGGAGGTCAATAGACTAGTGTCAATAATTCCTGCAACCTGCTTACACGCAGTCTGCGAACCAAGAGCCCAAGACATCACCAAACTCCGCGACGGGGCAGCTTTAACGTAGAAAAGAAGGCGTCTAGGTCGGCAGCTGCTTATCACACTGCTACTTCCATGCGATTGCAGAAGACAAACTCAATCAAGTCACGCGGTAGTACGCGTACGGTGACCTGGGCTGCAGGGACCACGAGACAAAGCTTGGCGAAGACCTTCTTCTTTCGACAGCTGTCTCCGATGCACCCGCGCGCCGCCGCGGCAGTTCGGCAATAAAGTCTGGTCAGGCGCATCAAGCATCCAAGAAGCTTTGGCGACGTTGAGCTTGGCGGTCTGGGCGGTTGAGGTGCCTGCGGGGGAAGGTGGAGGTATTTATCGCCAAGGGACCAGGAGAAATGAGCTGCGATATCTCGTGTGGATACCTTTAAAGGCGCCGAGAGACTAACATGATCTTGGGTTGCCTTGCCCCCCGCTGTCTCGAAGCGCAACAGCCGGGCCAAAGTTGGAAGGTGTTTCGTCGATTGGACCCAAGTGGTGGGAGATAGTTCACGTATGTTACTGTTTTTACAGGAAGGACTTGGATCCTGGTTATGAATATACAAAAACGAAGAGATGTTACGAAGCTTTCCCAACTCAGCGTTGTAGCTGCGTGTGAACTTTGTCTCTGAAGATAATATGGTCACCAACAGGTACGGATAAACACTACTCCCTATCCTGTTCAGTTACGTTATCGTGCGTGTCGTACCGTATTGGCAAAAAGAATATAGGTTTCATCCTTATTTACCTCCTTCCCCCCTGGATCTAGCCTCCGGCTCGTAACCTTGGCAAATCGTTCGCATCAAATGTTTGGCACTGTCTCATTGAAGGTTGGGGCTTTCCATTGACTCTGGGCATCGATGATCCGCAACTTCGGTTGGAGTCTTGGTATAATACCATTGGCTCGGAACAACCCAACTGAACTACCGATAGGATGAAGTGTTGGTCTCCGCGGGGTGACTTATCACAGGGGACGCAAACAAGCCGGCATCGGCTGCATCCGCTCATGGACTCGGCCGGTGCCGCACGAGGTTCCCAAGTCCTCTTGAATGCCATCTGGTCTTGAGCTGACGTCTCCCAGGCGGTTTTACATTGAGTATCCTCGTGGCAAATGGGCTAGATCATGATGACGACCATTGCAGAGGTTTACAAAAATTGGTCACTGGGGACGTTGGGTGAGATAGCCTAATAGTTAGACAAGGCCTCGTCCGGCACCGTAACGGAACTTGTAACCTCCTGCAATGCGTGCCCGTGCTCGGCAGCGCTTGCTGGACACCGAAATATCGTCCCCGTCATCTGATAGATGGCTGCATTCGTCTTGCATGTAACGAACATCCACGTTGATATCAGCTACCTTCGAGAAAACGAGCCCGTATCGATGAACTTCCTCACTGCGACTTCAGGTCCGTCTGGGCAGCCTGGGCGGCGGCTGCATCTTCCTTTTTCTCCCTAGCTCGGACATTATGGGACTGTATGCACGTACATGGTGAGCAGTTACATATTGTGCTGTCGGGAGGTATCAACACCACGGCATGCTACCGACTTATGGTTAAGAGATGGAATATAAATAGAGGGAACTGAAAGTTGTGGTTTGATGTTTTTCTCACCACCCTCACCGTCCTTAGCAGCCTTGTCTCTTGCTTCTTGGTTCTCGTTGTCAAAATGAAGTTCTCCATCGGTATCTCTCTTCTGGCTACTCTCGCCAGCGCCGTGTCCGTTGACAAGGCCAAGCGCGATACCTCTCCCCTCGACGTCAAGCTCGAGGTCGTCGGCAACTCCGGTGTGAAGGCCGTCCTCACCAACACTGGCGAATCTGCCCTCAAACTCTTCAAGACCGGCTCCATCCTTGACTCCGCTCCCGTCGAGAAGGTCGAGGTCTTCACTTCTGGTAGGCGCTCCATATAACCGTGAACCTGAGCCGGCAAACTGACACCAGTTCAGGCAACAAGATTGACTTCGATGGTGTCCGCCTCCTGATCGCCACCTCCGGCCTTACCGAGGAGGCTTTCCAGGTCATAGGAGCCGGCGAGTCCATTGAGGTCGAGTTCGACGCTGCCGAGCTCCACGACCTCAGCACCGCCGGCGAGGTCGACATCGTCACCTCCGGTGCCTTCTCCTTCGCCGACGCCGACTCCACCGAGATCACCGGCACCATCCCCTTCACGTCCAACAGCGTGCACGCCGCCGTCAACGGAGAGGAAGCCGCCAAGGTCCGCCGCGACTTCCTCGAGAAGCGCACCGTCGTCCAGTCCGACTGCACCGGCACACGCCGCACTGCCACAGTAAGTCTAGCTTCGGCACAGACCCGCTTTTATCGGATGGCCCGGGCCTCCGTGTTCCCGGCTTCCCTCGGGCTAACGTTGCAAAGGTCAACGCCATCAGCCGCTGCCGCTCGCTCGCTGCTGCCGCCCAGCAGGCTGCTGCCTCTGGCCCCGCCGCTCGCATGACTGAGTACTTCAAGTCGTCGACCACCGCCACTCGCAACACTGTTGCCGCCGTCTTCGGCAGGATCGTCAGCGAGTGCGGCAGCACCACTTCAGGTGTCTCTCGCCAGTACTGCACTGACATTTACCCCGCCTGCTCTTCTGGTGTCATCGCCTACACCGTGTAAGTTTTGAAACGCTCTTACCTCTAATGTGGTGACTAATTCGGAACTCCAGCCCCGGTCAGAGCTACATGGTCAACTGCCCTCTGTTCTTCACGATGACCGCATCGTCCAGCACTTGCCACGCCCAGGACCAGAAGAACACTGTGAGATGAACCTTTGATCTCAGTAGATGTTGTAATACTAATCAGCGGCTAGATCCTTCATGAGATGACCCATCTGACTCAGATCGCTGGCACTACTGACTATGGCGGATACGGCTACAACTGTAAGTCTTCTTTTTCTCCTCACTCTGGCTTGTCCGGACTCAAAATCAGAGTTTTGAGAACAATGACTAATATTGTTCCAGTTGTGCGCTCTTTGAGTGCCGCGCAGAACATCCGTCACGCTGACACTTACACGCTGTTTGCCCAATGTAAGTTGTTTGATGCAACTAGATCCCATGACGTGGAACAGCAGCTAACATGTCAACTCAGCCATCTTCGCCGGTTGCTAAGCGTATATCCCCAGTGTTATTATGGAATTGTCCCAGACATTGAATAAATGTAGTCTTAAGCTCATGGCATGTAGCAGATCTCATCTTCACTAATGCTCGTTTCTGATTGATGATAATCAGCCACGGTCGGGCCTGAATCAGTCGAATTTGGTACCGACATAGACTGAGGCACATTGTCGGCTTAATTGATCATGTATCAGATCCACTTATCAAATTCAAATAACCAAATGATGTGAGAATGGTCCGCAGTGAGAAGAGACATCGTCTCATTGATCAGAGAATCCCGCATAGTGAGACATCCAAGACCTGGCGGCGTCAAAAATACAAGCCGCACCATCAATGTATTTCATAAAGCCCTGTACCAGGTTCTGTAGTACACGCGTTAATCCTACCTAACATTCAACATGTGATGTGTTCAGGATCCAAATCTCTTCACGCGGGGTGGGCGGATAGCGCACAAGCCGAGCGAAGTCCAAGCTTCTTCTAGAACCACTGAAGGGGGAAGCCCCTGCTGCGAGGAGACGCAATAAATGTATCAAATATGAACAAATTCAACCCGCACAAAACGCAGTGCCCAACAAGCTTATACCGGCGATCAAACCCGGCGCGCGGATCATGAGTATCGGGAGGGGAGGGGGAAGCAGGCTATACGCGTCGTCCTATGAATATCACCGCGGATCAATTCAGTCCCTTCTGGGAACTTTCATCGATATGTGGAGGGCTTATGATGTGCGTACTGGCCGGATTTGTTTCCTGCCGGTCAACTTGCCTTCCCACATCGTGACTGGCTCTTGATTCGGAGAATGGGGAGACACCCTCCGGCTATGCGGCTTTGGAAATACCCGACTTCAGCGCTCGGGAACTCGGCCAACTGTGGTGTGCGGCGTCGCATAGTTGATGTAACCCTCAAATTGAATCAAAAGAAGAGAGCAAAGTGTAAAGAATTGAAGATGACACCACCTTCCGATCATGCAACAACCAATTGTCTGTCATTCCCGCGGCTCAGGTTGTCGGTGAGGGATCTCACACCGACGGATCCGCAAATTCCAATCTGAGACATGGAACACGAATAATTTCCCGAGCCTGACAGGAGGGCCGCGTCCGTACCACGTCGGACGCAACTCTGGTACAGCGAATTGGCAGTCGAAATGAGTGCCGGAGGCGTTCATTGTCACCCACACCAGACCGCTAGCTGCATTTTCTCTCTCGTCCGAACGATGCCATCTCTTCACAAGACAGGTCTGCACCTCTCTCACGTTGAAGTCTCGCAGGCAAGCAGGGTTCTCGTCGATAACACTAGAAGAAACGTGAGCCGATAACGAGCAGCGATACGCATTAGGTTGCGATCGACAATGCTATGTCATAGCGACGACCGCTTCTGTCACGGCTCTGCAAGTGTCAACCCTGGAGGGACGACCGCCGCCAGGGACCGGGGTGGGATGTCACCGATTTGACGTGTTGCGTCACACCAGCTGGACGGATCGCCCTCTGGCGCCGTTTCAACGCCTGTGCTCAGCCTCAGTTGTCAGTTTGTTGTGTGTGGGTTTGCAACACAGGATGAGGGGTGAGTGAACGATGACCATCATCTAGATGGAAGCACGACGATGAGTGAGCTGGAGAATCGACATGAACTCCAGCAGCATATGGGGCTGGAAATTTTGGATCCGTAAATATGTACTGACTGGAAGACGGGGAAGCGTCCCACGCCCCAGTCGTCAAAAAAGGTAAATACACAATTTCGCTGCCCAACCAAACAACGCGGTGATAATGTACAAGAGGCTTAATTTTGTGTTATTTCGCCCAGTTGGTATGTTCTGGTAAACCGCTTCCCTCCAGGAATTTCCCGTCCCCCCTCCAAGCCTTTTTCCCCCCCATCCAGTGAACTCCGTTTGTCTTCTCAATACCGGATGAGCTTCGTTGTTGTTCACCCGACGGGGTGGGTCCTAGAAGATCTCTCGTTCTGATTGAAGCCGCCCTGGCTTCCTCGACGAGGCGTCGGGTGGATGTGAGATGCGTGTGTGCGCCGCCCAACAAAAGGGAAGGGTTTTAGGTGGCTTGCTTGGAAGCCGAGTCGAAGGGTTTTGTTCCGGCCCCTGAACCGGCGAGGCCCGTGTCTTGACGTGCCTCTGTCGTGCCTCTTTTGTTGGGCGAAGGGAGGGGGTGGGGTGTGTGGCGTGGCGGTTGTAGGTGGCAGTAGGTAGTTTCGGTAATGACGGTAATGTTATGTTTGCGCACTTTTACTCCTCTCAAATCGAAGCGTCGTCCTCTGCTGTCAAGAGTTCTCTCGAGTTCATCTGCGTCGTCGGATGGGGTGTTGAGGGGACCAATCCGTGGGTGGGTTTCTGCCTCTTTGTCTTTTCTGTTTTCAAACTCTTCTCTCCGATTCCTAATCATTGCTAGGGAAACCGACGCGGCGGTGGCGGTGATAGTCCCTGCACAGGTGCGGCCTCGAGGTCCAAGTGAGACCCTGAATGGCGCCCGCTGCCGTCGTGCTCGAAGTCGAAACTCTTCCCTGACTGCGAGCCGTTTGTCAGATCTGGCGCCTCGCTGCCGGAGAGCGGCCACATGTCGGGCAGCGGAGCGGTCGGTGGTCGGGGCTTGTAGTCGGAGTCGGACGAGTTGCTGGACGGGTCCTTCCAGAAGAAGTCGCCGGTGGGTTCCTCGGGGATCTCGCGGAGGGCGATGCGCTCGTTGCCCTGCTTGTCGAGGCCGGCCGAGGCCGGGCCGTTGCCGACGACGGTGCCGGAGATGCGCTTGCCGCTGCTAATCTTGGAGCCGAAGGTCGTGCGGCCGTCGGCGGTTGACTCGAGCTTCTTGGAGGTGAGGGAGGTGTGAATCTCGCGCAGGATCGGGCGCAGGATCGGGATGCACTGCACGATGATGGTGCCGGTAATTTCGGAAGAGTACCAAATTTGGGACATGCCGTTGCGGTCTGATGAGCGCAGTTGGTGTGAGTGAGAGTCCAGATGAACATGAGGTCTGTGGTATAGCGCGACTTACAGATGTACCAAGGGTCACGGTCGTTGCCGTCGTCCTTCCAGCTCACGCGAATTGCCGAGACAATGGCGACGCTATGAGATGTGTTAGATAAGTGTCGGTACGACGTTGATGTCGTTCATCTGATGGGGCTGAACTCACATCATTCCCAAACTCATGGTGATGCAGAGGCCGACCTTCTCGGCGCGTCTCATCTCCAGCGACCGGGTGATGAGCCATGGGAAGCTCGCAAAGATGAAATCCATGATAATGTTGTAAACTGGAGTGAAAACGCTCAGTCAGCCGCCGCTTCTCATCTCACTCCGCCCCATCTCATCTCATCCAACGGGCGCGCAAAACTCACCATTTCCACCCTCCTTAAAGTCGTCGCGGAACGTCTTGCCGATGCAAAAGTCGAGGCGGTAGTCGCCCTGGTAGCTGGACTTGCCGCAGACCTTGGCCCACTGGAAGATGACCTTGAGGATCATCCATGCGTTCATGGTGAAGATACAGAACCACAGGACCCATCGCTGCCACTGGTTGCTCATGCGGAGCAGCGTCACGCCGAATGCCGTCTTGGTCCAGGCCTGCCCGATCAAAGTGCCGCATGACGAGATGTTGATGAGGATGTGCATGCGGTCATCCCACTTCTTAGTCGAGTCCTCGAGGACGTAGCCGGTCGCGAACTCGTATACAATCAAAATATTGTTTGCTAGTAGAATCGACTGAGGGCAACGTGTGTTAGACCGAGTACAAAAGTTGCATATTTGCCGCTGAAGACATTTGACGGGATCACGGTGTGGCGTTCCGTCAACATTCAAGACAAACTTACCCAGGATACTACAAGAATGTAATCATCGTACCACAACCCGTGTCGTCTCGTAACCTTGCACCAGAGTCGCAGGGCAAGAAAAACGGTCGCGCCGGCAAAAAGCGACCAAAGGCCGGCGTTGAGCTCGACAAAGGGGTTGACAAAGGTGTGGACGGTGTCGTCGTGGTTCCTCGCCGTGGAACTCATCGTCACATTCTGGGCCGGGCGCGGGCCGCTTAATCGAATGGCAAAGTTGTCGAATTGGACGGTCGATCGAGCGAGCGGTACGGCGGGCGGCACGGAAGACGGGAAAAAGAGAGTTACGAGGGTTGAAGATGGGAGCGCGGGTAGTGGCTAAAAGAGGGAGAAACAAAAGACGAACCAAAAGAATGCAAAAGCGACCAGGCGCGGGATACAGGGAAGTGAGAGGCGGGAAAAAAAAAGGTAAATAGAAATGAGCGACTAGATTGACCGTAACTTGCAGGAAAGAGAGATGAGGAGAAAGTGGGAGTGCGGCACGGAGATGGGAAGGGAAACCCGGTTCAGCCTAGCCCAACAACCTTCACTCTCACTATCGGACAACTATCTCGCCCTGCTAGCAATCTGCACGAGCAAGGAAAAGGAAAAAGCAACGACAAGCCCAGCCAGCGCGGAGGAATCAAGGCACAAGGACGGGACGGGGGGGATGCACAGCAGAAGAGGGCGGACAAGAGCAGAGCCAACAACATGAGATTCTAGACTTAGCGGACCCCGCGAAAGGCGACGACTCCTGGAATTATATGAAAGAGCCGGGGTCACTGACATTAGTGCGCAGCTCTTCTCCACCAACATACGCCAGCACCGTCGGGTGATTGGGTCGTATAAGTGAGGTGTTTCTCGTCTGCGTAGAAGTGCGAACGGTACTTTGTGCGTCGGGTGTTGCCAAGGAACGCTTATGCAGTCACCATCGATGGGAAGTGATGGGATGGGCATGGGTTCAGTAAGTCCATCCCATCCCGATCCCACATCCCACGCACACATTTCGGAGGGCAGGGCACCAGTCGGGCAGGTGTGTGTGGTGTCACACACACTCTCTTCACATAGTGCAGCGGAAGTTCTTGAATCCACTGATGACAGACTACGGTAGCCCAGCCCCGATCCCTCTGGCTGAAGAGTTGGTATGAGGCTTGTGTGGGATGGGCTGTGCTACCGGACGACGCGCTCAGCGCGGCAAGGCTGTGTGCTACTCACTGAAACTGGGTTGTTACAGAGAGCGAAATTCCATGTTTGTTCCCGTAGCTAGCGGACCGTTCATGACTAGCAGCGGTACCGACTCGTGTGGTGTCAGTGACGGGCTGTGCACTTGGTGCAGTCTCCAGAGTCTTGGGAGTGTTTCTGCCCGCAATCAACTCGGGGTTTGCACTGGTTGAACCGCACCAACGGGTACATAGTACGGCAGAGAGAAGAGGAGGAGGAGGAGGAGGGCGAAGGAAAGAATTGTTTGACTTGAGGTTTCAACACTCGTGGCCTTGGCGTCACCATTTCTGGAGTCTTGGTCCGTCCCAGGCGGTTCCCCGCTCTCCAAACATGGATCTCCGAGTGCGCCGTCGACTCATGTTGGGCGATTTAGATGAGACATGCAAAAGCCCATGTCCCATGTCCCGGGGAGCGCAGAGCAATCCGCAGCCCACAGGCCTCCGCTCCGTTAGTGTATCCCGGCAGATCGTTTCTCTCTGAGCCCCGTAGCGGCTTCTGAGGGATTCGACGGGATTGGGTCTGCCTGGCGGATCCTGTGCCATGCCATGCAGCGTACGGCCTGTTTCCGCGAGGGCGCCCAGTGGAATCACCTTGTTAGTGTTCCCAGAATGCACGTAAGGTGCATCGTGAACCCGGACGTGGGAATGGAGAGAGTGCGAGAGAGGGGGCCAAAGAGAGGCGAGATAGATGGACCAGGGAGGGATTCTCGGAGAGACAGGGATCTCAATTGATTGAAGTGTGGCGTAGACAACCATTTTTGGGGTAGCATTTTGGCTTCCTCTTTTTCGTCGTCCTTCTCGCCATGGCCTCCGTATCGTATCCCGTATAGTACTATGGTAGTATAGGGGGCTGGCTTGATTCTCCTATACGTGGTACAATTTTCCCACTTCCCGGGTCTAACCTCAATCCGTGCGGCCACGTGGAAACAGCACCTGGCCAGCTGAGGTGGTATTAGTTGCGTTAGAGAAGGAGGCGAATGCACCGAACCATAGTATACACTAGAGTCATCCCTACGGAAGCCTCTGGTTATTCCAGAACTGGAATCCGCCTCGGCTCCAGCTTCTCGTTCTTGTCACCGTCACGTCGACGATGGGTATCGTATCCGTACCACTACCGCCAGCGTCGCAGTGTCACAGCCCCGTTACCGCTCGCGACATGGTGTTGCACCCGCCCGGCGCCGACGACGACAACGACAGCGACAGCGACAGCGACAACGACGTTGTCGTCTCTTGTCGCCAATCGTCGCTTCTTTTGGCTTCGACGGCTGTCAAAATCGTCCGCGCGCCGTCCCATCACGTTTCTTTTTGACACTTTCGATGCCACAAGCCCGCGGCAACGGGAACCCCCTCCCGTCCCCTTGTCATCGGACTTTGGATCTTTTCTTATTCCACGATCAGCAGGTTTCGACTCCAAAGTCGACCGCTCGTACGTCAACTCGACGTCGCAGCCCCATGATTCGGCCGACCGTTGACCGTTTTCTTATCCGTAAGGGGGGTCTCGATGGCAGTTCGGCGGCGGGGTCGGACATTTTGGTGACATGTGTCGCCCGCCAAGTGGGACGGCCGCAAGCGTCAGGAGGGAAAAAAGAGGAGAAACAAATCGGAATTTTTTCGTGCGCTTCTTTTTTCTTGTTTCTTCGTGGCGCCCTTTTTCTCCCGATGCCTTTGGCGGCATTTGGGCGTCGACGGCGTTCTGGCCCCGGGCGCCGGACTGAGTCCGCGTGGCAGCAATATTTCATATAAATTCAATTTGTTCACCTACCCTTAGAAGCGGGCCTCGCGACGGATGCGGGAGTGCTCGGCCACTCCCAGCTGATCTTGGCTTCCCGGTGACTGAATCGTCAGAAGGGGGAACGTTGCAAAGAGACGGAGCCGCTTCCTCAGGAGGCAGAAAGGTCGCAGCTCGAATGGGTCGGCTTGTCAACAGCAAACATCCAAGACTCTCTTTCCTTACCTCTTTCGACCTCGAGGGGAAAGTTTAGGCCCAGCACGACTTTGTTTGTCGAAAAGGATGGACCAACAGATGGAAACCTGAACTCCCAACCACGTGTGAATGCGAAGGGAAAGGAGGGGGGCCGATGAGGAAGTGGGAAAACGGGAAAACGGGGAATGCAGCCAGACCTAAGCGGAATAGCGTGTGGAGCACTCTTTCGGCTGGCAAAGAAAACTGGTCCACGATGTTTCGGCTTCGCGAGATTTCCAGGAGTATGGATGCCGGGACGGAGATGATGGACGCCAACCGCCAGGAACGCGCCAACGGACACGGTGGAAGCATGGAACTGTGGCTCCTGTGGCTCCTGTGACGCCACGCCATGGCCCTACGCCCAAAACTACCCTATAACACAGGATATAACAGCCTAGAATAGACGATTCCTTCTTTCTTCTCGGTCGACATTCTCCTCGGTACCGAGACCGAGGTTGTACGGCTACGCCGGTCTGCCACTCTGCCAATCTGCCTAGCTCACCCGCCACCCACCCGCGTGCAACGATAGGCGAGAGTAAGGGAAGAGTAGTGGCTCGTGACGGTTCGTCACCCTGTGACGCAACTTGCAAAGGGGGCGTGAAGGGACACAACGCGGGTTTTGTAAGTGCTCGGAGATGCCTGCCCGAAAGGCGCGTAGTCTCCGGGCGAGATGTAACCGTCCGCCTGGTGGGAGCCGCTGGAGGCTGGAGCGATGGAGGAAGTCTTTTTATTAGTGCCATATGGAACACCTTGGCTTCCTTGCGGGTGAGCTGGAGAATGAGCTTATGTCTTCTAGTGTAGCTCGCCTTCTTGGCCGTCGCTATCTCCCCGGGGAAGACTGACGGCCCTCTCGCCGGTCAAGGGAATACCAGCCGCGCGCTAGCCAGCCACTGTGGCTTCATCGCAGACGACGGTCTCACCGGGTGACCGGGGTCCATGGTCTGCCAAGACTCCTCGCGTGGAAGACTCCGAGGTCGCTATCAGTCATACGGCGCTGCTGTCCAATTCTGCTCGTATCGAGGAGTCTGCTCGTTGGCGCGTCTTTCACCCTCCGTGGGCCACGAAGGCGTGATCTTGCACCAAACGTGTAGCGTAGCCTAAAAATTGGCGTCGACAACGTTGAATCAAGCAATAAAGTCTCGGGCGTGAGCTGGAGAGGGTGTGCTCCTCAACCAAAGAGACACCGCCGTCCAAGTGCCGGCGCATGATTTTCATCAAGTAAAGATTGGTAAAACCTAGCCCACTGAGGCCATCGTCACGCGCTCTTGTTCGGATATCTGCATGTGGTGCGGATACAGGCTGCGGAGGTGAACTCGTTGGTGTGGTGTTGTGCTGGGTCGCTGGCGGCAAACACTCTTCCGCCAATAGGGAGAGGACTCGGCGAGCAAGAGCGGAGAATGAGTCCGGCCACATTATCAAGGAATCGAGTGGCCGGGGGTCGTAGTGGTGTGCCGGAACGGAGCTGTCCCCCGAGCGGGGTTGTCAGGATGATCGCTTGGAAGCTGACAGCTGGACGGAGATTACGTTGTACTTGAGTGTATGCGAACTACGAGAGGCAACACCGGCTTGCCATGGACTGGAGGATGCTCTCATCACTCGCAGTCTGATGCGTGAGTTGTTACTACACTGGGAAGGAGAAAGAAAGCTGAGCTGAATAGGAAGAAAACAAGACACATCAGTATACTCTTCATTCCTATCACATATTAACATGTTGTTTCTCGGGCTGTCGATTTTCTTTTTTCTTTCCAAATTTCAAGAGCTATTGGCCTGTAGCACTCGAGGTATCAACCCGTATTGCGAGGCGAACTGACTACATGACACAGATATCTCTCGTATCATGCTAAGGCTTTTGCAACTGTTTCATTGTCTCGCCAATTCTGTTATGTATGAGGGTTTGCCTACAGTACTCTCCAGCAGCCTTGCCAACAGCTTTAACCTCGTCGTCAATCTGCTGGCCTGCACGGAGCCACCCACGGCTTCTCCGGCACTACCCTCCTTTCTTTCGCTCGTCTGCTCTAGTAGATTCCAACTGTACAATTCTGGTTCCGAAAGCCAGTCTCGTGGTTGAGTTGATGTGGACGAAGCTAATCCACGATTTGGTCATGAAGACGAACTCTGGACCAGGAGCCAAACACTCGAGCCTGAGGGTCAACTCTTCAACTCTGTGGGTTATGTTTTGCCGCCTCATCTCATGATGTCTTGGTGAGGCAGATAATTCGCGGAGAGCTACCCTATCATTGATGATTTCGACTAAAAAACTTGTATTGTTTAACGCCAGGACGTCCGTCCCTCTAGGTAATAGGGCAAAAGGCGTCTCAACCACCTAGACAGACTTAAGGGGGAAAAGTGTCTGTTACTATATACATAGGCATTACCTAGGTACCTCACTATGTTTGGAGACACTACCTAAACTTAACAAAACTTCCCTTACTCTTCTATATTTCCATGTCCTGTTTCGTGCCCATCATATCTCGCCGCTGGGTGACACGAACAAGTAGGGGCGGCTTCTCCCACATACCGTAAACCTTCTGGTTATCCCAAGTCTCACATCCGGGCAGAAGTTCCATGTCAAAGCGGAAGAAGATTTTGGTGATGATGAGCCTGACTTGAAAATACGCCATACTGTTTATTGTCAGCTCTGGTGCCCTCAAAAGGATCAGTGGAACTCACTTCTTGCCAATGCAACCACGCGGTCCGAGACCGAACGGCTGCGACGCATTGATTTTGTCACCAGCAAACTGGGCATACTCCGGTGTGTCAGGCAACCACCGCTCAGGCAGGAAGCGATCAGGCATGGTGAAGTTGGCTAGCGAGCGGTGCGCAGCATGCGTCGCGACGGCGACGGTCGCGCCGGCCGGAACAAAGCGTCCGGCGACGGTAGCTCCACCCGGAGGCACGCGACGGGGCAGTGGAAAGGGGACGGGCGTGTGCATCCGCTGGCCCTCCTTCACGCAGGCATCGACGTAGCGGAGATGACCGAGAGCCTTCATGGTCATCTCCTCCTCGGACGAGAAGTGCGAGCGGACCTCGTGGCAGAGCTTCTTGTAGGCGTCAGGGTTCCGCAGCAGATGGTACGTCATGGAACTCAGCGTGGTGGTGGTAGTCTCGCTGCCGGCGAGCCAGAGATGTGCCGCGTTGGAGTGAATCTCATTGATTGTTAGTCGGCGCTTCGGGTTTGCGTTGCCTTCCTCGATGACAAACTTCATGATGTCATCTCGAGGAGTGGCCATCCCCAGCCGACGGTCGACGCGCATGCTCGTGTGGCGGTAATGAGCCTCCAGCTTGTCTACGAGCATGCGCGATAGCAGCGACTTCCACATGGCTCTGAACGAGGCGAACTGCATCAACGCCATGACCTGGGAGCCGACGTGGATATAGTACAACACCGAGGCTATCCAGGGGTCATATGCGTCCCTCTCCGTCATGTGGAAGGGCTCGCCAAAGAGAAGATCCGCTTGTGTGTCGATTGTGATGAACATATACAGGTCAAGCATATTTGCGGGCTCTCCGGTGAATGCGCGATCGCGCAGCCGGTCGACAAGCATATCGACATACTTGATCATAATCGGGCTCTGTCGCTCCAGCGCGCGGTCTGAGAAGGCACTCTGAAATAGACGACGCTGCCGCTCGTGGTCGGCATCGTTGGCCGTAAATGTCGATGGTGTCTCCTTGTTCCCGGTGAAGGTCACGTAGAACTTGGGGTCCTTGGCATAGCCGTGCTTGAAGCCACGACCCGGCATGTGGATATCTTTTTGCGCCTCCGCTGCTGTGTAGCTGAGCTGATCGGGCATAACGCGCACGACTTCGCCGTAGCGGGAGTGTTGTTGGCTGAGCCAAGGATTGATCTCGCCCCGCATCATGTGGTAAACAAACGGGATTGGGGTCATGGAGGCAGCCCACGACCCCGGATATTTCCGGAGTGGGTGGAACGTGACGTTATAGATGGCAACCGTGAAGTTGTACTGTCATCGATGAGTTTCTCGGCGACACTCATAAGACTTCAAACTTACACCAACTACAACACAGACAATGCCCAGAAGACAAGACCAGATATTGTCTGGAAGAAAATTCAACATGGCTGCTATTGTATGTGTTGATCGGAATGATTCAAGATCAGGGTTTCCTAAGAAGGACAAAGCTGTTTGAGTGTTCGTTTCTCTTGTCTTTTAGAGTAGAATCAAGTTTGACGATGAGTTGGAAAAAACGATGAGGGCAGTCTTGAGAGACACACAGCTGGGACGGAGTTGGAGACATCTCCAAGTCGTATTAAATATCATCACCAGCTTTAGGAATGAACCCTTCGAAATCTAGCTTTCAACTCGCTGTTTTGTTCCAAGCAATTCATGTAATGCCGACCGACTTCACTCGTGAGTTGTGTTCTTCGGCATTTGAAGTTTAATAGGATGCCAATCCTTTAGGCTCTGTTAGTCCAGGGATGGAATCTGTTTCTTGTTTGAAATGCGCCGATGCTACCGTGACGGCCACGAATTACACAAAGCCAGCATTTGCTAGCGCGTTCCAGGAATGTTCTACCACTCACCATCGCAAGGGGGACTTGAGATAGGAAGCTTCATTCCCGACCTCGTGGGATATGCAGACGTCGGATTAATTTTGGGATTGGTGTGGTGTGCAGGGAGGACAAATCTCTGTTCCTGTTGTGGTGGAGGGGTTTTGAGTGAAGTACGAACTCGGATAATGAGCCGAGTGGTGGTGACCATTGGGAACATGGGGGTAGAGAATAATCCTCGCTCCGAATACGAAATTGACTGATATCGCCGGCCGAGTCATGGAGTTTTCCTCAGAGGACGCATGTGCCTCCGGTGCCTTAAAAGAAGGTTTGCAGTGTTGTAGCGTGGTAAATTGCGCGTTGTATTCGAACTTGAGTCAGTTTGAAATGTGTACTCTCGTGGACCCTGTTCCCTACTAACTTGAAGGAACCAAAGGAAGGTTTATCATCTCTCCGCATTCAATTGCATAGTCCTACTACAATTTTTAGTAACTTCCAGCGTTTTTACTACTATGTTAAAATACAATCAGAGCAGAAACAAACCCGTTGAAAGTTTCCTTTCGAATCAATCGTGATGCACCATGCCCTAAGTCATGATACACTCTAAAACACGTTTAGGTGGTAGACTGGCCCCCTCTACTATGTCTGGCTGGGTCTGGGGTTAAGGAGAAGGTCATATTCTCGGTCAGTAAAAACGTCTTTTTGCCGCTAGAATGGCATGACTCTCAAGTAGGTACGTTTTGGAAAGGTTCGGATGTAAGTAAAGGAGCTACCGCGGCTGAAGTAGTTGGACAAGCCGAAGGTACACCCTTACCCACCAGACTGTTATTCCTCAGAGGAACTAAGTACGTGATAACGCGCAATTGCTCGCAAATTGGTATAGACACCACTCGGCAAGCTTTGGAGTGGTTCATTTTGCTTGTGAAGAAGCTCTAACCATCATTACGTGGATAAAGTGAGGGTGTCCGCCTAACATAAACTCCCTATTACATCTATCTTCAATCCACAGAATCATTTCATGTACTAGTAACGCCAACAATCTCTCGAAAATGAAGTACCGCTACTCCAAGCTCGTCAACCCGTCCTGCGTTGATAAGGCTGGGTTCTGCCAGGATCCTGCCTACCAGCTACGCTGCCACCAGGCACAGCAGTTAGCAGCGGACGGTTCAGCCCGGGCTGCCAGGGACTGGGCAGACTTGGTGGGACCCTGTGACACTGATGGGTCGTGCTGCTCTCCAGCAGGCCACTTCGTGTGCTTGACCATGCCCGAGTCGCTCCCGGAGCGAGTCGCCAGTCTTGCATACTTCATGGACTGTAAGTGTTCCTGTTTTGAGTACAAGAATCAGTGGTCTGACATATATAGGCATCTTCTTTTTGGATGACTTTGCCGAGGCCATGGACCAGGCAGATGTGAGAAAGAATCCGATCTTTCATTGGCTCCGCTCACACAGCTCAGACTGAGGCCGTCGCCGTAGATCTAGAAAACACCCTCAGTGATCACGACAAGCTCTTGCAGCACAGTAATCCTGGCCCAAAGCAGATCCAGGCCAAGATAGTTCTCGAGCTGCTCTCCGTCGACCGCGCCTGCGGCGAGAACGTCATCGCCACGTGGAAGGAATGGGCCGTCAACGGTGGCAACAAGCTGAACAAGCACCACAGATTCCACACATTCGACGAGTATGTCAACTACAGAGTCGTTGACTCTGGCGCTGAGTGAGTACCAATTCGTACATGGTTGAGCTTTGTCTGAAGCCATTCGCAGGGTTGGCGTCCAGCTCATGAATTACGGCGTGGCCAATGCAATCTCGCTCGAAGAGTTGAGCAGCATCAGCCACATCACGCGGCCGGCCTACGTGGCTCTGTGTCTGGCCAACGACTACTTCAGCTTCGAAGCCGAATACGCTGCGTTTCAGGCCCACCATGATGCCGAGAGCATGGCAAATGGTGTGTTTGTACTGATGCAGGTCAAGAAGCTAGGTGTCAGTGAGGCTAAGCTCCACCTCAAGAAGATCGTCAGAGAGAACGAAGATGAGTTTCTTCGACTGAAAGCAGCTGAGGAAGCCACTTTGCCGCCGCAACTGCGTACTGTGCTTGACGGGCTGGTTCACATGGTTGTTGGAAATCTCTGTTGGAGTGTCGTGTGCCCTCGGTACTCACGCAAGTGCGACATCAAGCCGGGTAACGTACCCAAGAAGCTCAACGGCGCCAAGAAATGCGCCAACGAACACCACGCCAAGATCTCCAGTGAGACCCGGGCGAATGAGGCCAATTTATCAAACGGTCTCAACGGCACAAAAGAGCCGAAGTTGTCCAACGGAATCAGTCGTGTTACGCCCATTGACTGGTATGATTCGAAGGTGCTGATGGACGTTGGATGTGGGAGGAAGTTGAGCAAACAGGTGAGAGCAGACGCCAGACGTGACTAACATAGAGCTAATAGTGGTGCTTTTCTTTAGCTCGTCAACGGCCCCGCGGCATACACCCAGAGGTTGCCGTCCAAGCGTATCCGGGAGAATCTCATTGATGCTCTTAATGGGTGGCTCAGAGTAGCACCGGCATCTACTCTGGCGATCAAGAATGTGGTGAATTCGCTACATTCGTCGTCGCTCATGTAAGTCCTCTTAATCGTACCAAAACAAGGAACTTACGAGATGTAGGTTGGATGATATCGAAGATTCGTCCCCTTTGCGTCGGGGCGAGCCTGCCGCTCACATAGTGTACGGCGTACCGCTGACCATTAACTCTGCGAACTACCTCTACATTTTGGCCCTGGAAAACATTTCGAAGCTGACAACCCCGGATTGCCTTGGGATTTTCATTGGTGAGTTCAAAACTGCTGGCCGAGACGAAATCGTGCTAACCAGCTGGCTGCATATAGAGGAGGTGAGAAACATGGAGATCGGGCAAAGTCACGACTTGTACTGGACCCGAACCATGCAGTGCCCATCTGTGGGCGAATACTTGCAAATGGTTGACATGAGTACGTGTCCTTGAGCTTCAACAGTTACTAAGGCCACAGTAGAGTATGCATAGCTAATGCTACCTCACGACATAGAGACCGGCGCCCTGTTCTCGCTTTTGGCCAGGCTTCTCATGGCCGAAGCACCCAACGACCGCCACGTCTCATTCGACGGCCTAGTGACCGTGGCGGGTAGGTACTTCCAGATCCGCGACGATTGGAACAATCTCGTCAGCTCAGGGGTACGGCACTTCTCCTTTCCCGTGAGCTCCGGAGCTAATAGCAATGTGGCAGTACGAGGCGCAGAAAGGTTTCTGCGAAGACCTGGACGAGGGCAAGTATTCCTTCCCCTTGATCCATACCCTGAACCATGCGAACGACAGCGACAAACTTGAACTGCAGAGCATGTTATGCGAACGGCGGCTGCGCGACGGCCTCACGCCGGAACTCAAACGGCGAGTGCTGCGCATCATGGAGCACAGTGGAAGTCTTGAGCTTACCCGAGCGGTGCTGGTGCGCCTCCAGACGTCCATTGAGAATGAGCTGGCGAAGCTAGAGGAAGCATTTAACGCACCGAACTGGATGCTTCGGCTGGCATTCGAGAAGCTCAAGGTTGACATCCCCATGGCAGTTTCGCGCTAAAGATTGGTTGTTTTAAACTCTGCGAAGGTCTTGGTGAATCTTAAAAACCTAGTAGAGTCGGGGAGCGCTGCGGAAGAAACGAGAATAGTTTTCCGACTCTTTCGGACTCGCGTTCTGTTATGTACCATCTTACAAGTCGCTTACAAGATAATTGAAGTCTCGCTGTCGTTCAGAGGCAAAGTTCGGACTGGCCAAAGTATATTGATGAGGATGCCATGCGGTCTGCAACAGCTTAAACGCAGAGTTCAAGTTGGCTGAACACGGTAAAGGTTTCGTCTCCGATGTTGCGACAGCATGTAACTTAAAGTGCAACGAAGTGGTCTGATTCAAAATATGGTATTGCCGAGAAGCCATTGACTGTCGTCGCTATCTGGATAAGGTGCGAATATTCACTCTATCTCGGGAGCATGGAGCTCAAAGTCTGAAATGAGACGTCGGTCTAAAGTTCCACGAGGTCTACTAGGTATATTAGAGTAAACTTTCATAGCTTAAGCTGACTCTAATGATAGAGTTCAAAGTCAACGGAACTTTACCAACGCGAGCGACGCGTATAAAGCCGAAGTCGTGCAAGGCGGCTGCCTTTGCTCACTGAAGCAGGTATATCCCAACAAGCTAGGTAGGTTCTGTCAGAAAAGAGTTCCCCAGACGTCTATATACATATCTCGGCAAGGTTTGAGTACGCACAACGACCGCAAACTTACTGGCCAAAGGTTGTCTTCTTCATTCCAGTATATTGTTGCGAACATCGACCTTCTACTATTGCGGGCGGGCGTACTTCCTGCCCAGCCCCCCTCTCTACCCCCATGAAAGCCCTTAGCTTTTCCAACCATGACACGCTGCCCTCAGTGCGGGAAGGAACAGACTCTTGCAAACGTCTCTAGCAGTTTGAAAAGTCATCAATCAGTACGCGACAGCACATTTGATGCCTCTTTCATCACCTTCTCTTCCTTCGATGGTCTCAAGCCGTTCAACATGGCGAAAGACGACATGGAAATGCAAAGATATAACTCTATGGTGCGACTAGTTTCTACTCCACCACCGCTTATCACATTCAGCCACGCCCGTAACGTGGCGCCCTTCGACATGTCGCAACCACCGTCTCGCTCATGCTTGCCCGGTCACTCCCGCTTCACTTCGGCGGCCCCAATAACGCCCTACGACTGGTCAACGGCGAAGAAGGTCCTTCATATAGGGCTGATCAGCTTCTTCACCTTTATCACTCCGTTGGCCTCGTGTAAGTCGATACTGCGCGCCTGCCTGGAGGAACCGCGCGTTGCTGACGACGTTCGTTTTTCGCTCAGCCATGTTCGCGCCCGGAGTGCCACAACTCATGAAAGAGTTCGGCAGCACCAGCACTACAATGGCCTCGTTTGTGGTGTCCGTGTTTGTCCTGGGTTTCGCTTTCGGGCCGCTGGTTATGGCACCCGCGAGCGAGATGTGGGGCCGCCTACCCGTCTACTGGTTGTCTGGCGCGGGCTTCGCTTGCTTCAACGCCGCTTGTGCTCGGGCGGGCTCGCTGGACGAGTTAATCGCCTACCGCTTCATGGCCGGCGCCTTTGGGTCAGCGCCACTCTCCAACGGCGGAGCTACCATCGCGGACGTTGTGCTGCCCGACAAGCGCGCCGCCGCCATGTCCGTCTTCTCACTCGGTCCGTTGCTGGGTCCCGTCATCGGCCCAGTAATCGGAGGTCTCATTGAAGACGCATACGGCTGGCGCTGGGTGTTCTGGGTTCTTGCGATGGTTGGTGGCGTGCAGACTATACTAATGGCCACCTTTATGCGGGAGACTTACGGGCCCATCCTCGACGCTCGCAGCCACCCTTCATCACGGGAAGCGTCTTCGTCTCGCCTTTCTCTCTGGAAGAAGACTGAGATGCTCAGGCACGGCCTGATACGCCCGATCAAACTGCTCCTCTTTTCGCCCATTTCGGCCGTTCTAGCCGTTTACATGGGTATCGTCTATGGGTATCTTTATTTGATGTTCACATCGATCCCCGAAACCTTTCAACTCTTCTACGGATTCACCACCCGAACTGTCGGTTTGGTATATCTCGGGATTGGAGCAGGCTCTGTGCTAGGCTTACTATACTTCGGCGTCGCGTCAAAGCGAGACGCGCTGAAACAAGCGAAGGAGAATCGCGAGACGGACACCGAAGCCCCCGCCATGGTTCCAGAAGACCGTCTGCGTCCTCTCCGGGGTGCCGCACCTTTGATCCCCATCGGGCTATTTGTCTACGGCTGGACGGCCGAGTACCGAGTGCACTGGATGGTCCCCGTATTAGGCACGGCACTAGTTGGGTTCGGTATGGTCGTCGTCTTTATCGCGGTCCAGCTCTACTTGGTTGACGCTTTCAACGCGTTCGCGGCAAGTGCAATAGCAGCCAACGCGGTCGTTCGTTCGCTCGCCGGCGGTGTCCTCCCGATGGCCGGTTTGCCCATGTATACAAAGCTAGGGATCGGCTGGGGTAACAGCCTGCTGGGTTTCATAGCACTCTCTCTTGTGTTGGCTCCGTGGTGGCTCCTAAAGTATGGCAAGGAGCTTCGAGATAAGTTTCCAATCATGAATTTATAAAGAATTCTCTCCAAGCATCTTTGTAAGGAATTTGCACCCGGAGATCTGTCATAATTAGACGCACATAGCAGTAAAAAGGAGAAAACTTTCAAGATTATATTGAAAACCTGAGTATTACGATCGAATATCTAATCTCTACTCAACTGGGCTTAGTGGGGCTTGGTAGCTATGTCAGTATACATTGCGAAAGCGCTTGAATGACTCTGTCGTCCGGGTGCGGCCCGATCACCGCCCTAGGGTCCCTCGATCTGGGTTGAGCCTGGCTAGGCACATTTGCAGATTCCAGTCTTGTGAAACATGATTTCTATTGCCAACAATTGGTAAGTCTTTTGATGTGTATCTGATATGTGAATCAAGTTTATGTTTGCTCCAGTCGGAGGCCAATTTCAGCTGCTCACCCTCGTCTCCGGTTCCCCCTTTCTCTCTCCTACCTTAATCCTCACTTGTCCTACATACTGTTGCACCGAAACTGAGGATCCTGAGCTTGGAAGTTGCCTCAAGCGTCTTGCAACATTTCTTGCAATGAGAACGGCTTGATTGAGAGATTCCATCTAGGTGCGGATATTTCACAGTCTAGATACATAGCCAACGGGCCACCCTTGAATAGCGCCTTGTCGCGTATCCTTGAGGCTTTCCAAGTTCCCTATTTTTTAGGTTTCCCTTGTCACAACGCTTTCTCAAAAGCAGCCAACCATGTTCCTTTAAGCCTCGGAAAGGTCCAGTGGCTTGACGGTGAATTTGGGGGTACGTTCTCAATCCCCTTGACGGTGCCAGTGACCTTGTAAGTCCTACACGCAGCTTCAGTTAGTTATCCATTCCGTCACAGTAATTAATAGGCACTCACTTGTCTCCGGACTTGAAAGTGTAAGTTGCGTAGATGATGACGCCATCGCCAAAAGCTCCAATTCTAGCCGTGAAAGTCCGGCCATCAGTGTTGTTCTGGATCAAGGCACTGCAGTCTTCGACTGTGCCCTCCTTGCCAAAAGGCGAGCAGCGAGAGGTGAGGTATAAGGCGGGGATGGCAACGCCGTTGACTGTAGCAGCAGGAGCCGAGACTTGGTAGTTAGACCAGCCCAAGCCATACCAACCGCCGCTCCATTCGAAGATAGACCACTTGTAGTTGGGGATTGGGGCGACGAAAGCGGGCATGACCGAGGCTGCGGCGGCGAGAAGAGCGGTAGAGGCGCGCATAGTGACGGTTGGTTGATACAGGGAAACCCAGAAAATGAAGGATGGTGGCTGGAGGCGAATCGAATCGACTGATTGAGATGCTTGGGTGATGTTCTGAAGCGACTGAAGATGCACGGCGAGGAGCACTCTATTAATGAGTTTTCGACTGATGCCTCTTTAGCCGGTTTGAACGATGGCGCCCTCATTACACCACTACACTACTGCATACGATGGAGAATTGCGGCCAGGTTGCGTGATCAAGCAATTAGATCTACATTGTAGTCACGCGCTTTCCTGTTCCGGAAGCTAAAGAAGAAGGGCCCACAAACATCTTAAGAGAATAGCACGGTACCGAACATTAACCCTGCAGAACTACCAGTCGTGGAAATCCTCCTTCGGCCCAACTTCATCGCATGATGTCAACCTAACCTTACTAAAGAACCCGAGATACTCGGGTTCAACTCGGGGAGACTCGACCAGTGCCTTCAGGGAGTCTCAACTTCCTAACTCGGGCTTTCTGTCTGACGCACACACCACACTGACTCATAAGCCCCTTGACTCTCGCATTCCGAGGACAATTGTTAATTACTGACTAATTCTGAGAAATATCGACCAACCCATGATTTTACCATGCAGTTACAAAAGTATCTGTATTGGTAAAGTTGAATTGACAGAGGATAGAGCTGGTCCCTTCAAAATCCGGCGTGTTTCCTGAAGGAGATAGGCATGACGTGGCAGTGGTACGGCTTTACGGAGTATGACTAGATATCTAAGGTACTCTTAGTAGCGCAACGCAATCGGGCTCGTCTAACCCAAATACTGCGGTAGATGCTCGATCGAACCGCGAGAGCCAAGTAGTTTTTTGGGGCTGTGATTCGTATCGTTGCAGCTAGCTAGTCTTTTGCGAACCATCCACTGACTTTGCCTCCTTGTCCGAGTCCCTCGAAAAAAGAAGAGGAGGCCAACGACGGGGTATGACCGGTGCAGCCGCCCCCAGCGAAATGGACACTGCCCGAAAGGGTGTACTCTGTAGCAGAGCAACCGGAGGGGAATTGCCATTCTCCCTTGCTTCTGGATGAACTTCCCGGGCTCCCAACCGCTCTCGACGTATCATCTCCACCACTTTAAGCACCTCACTTTTTCCACTATCCGTGTTTGCCGACCGGACAACGTCCGATTCAAACATGTGTTTTTCGCTGGGTATGGCGAATGAATTAGAGCGCAAAAAAGGGGGGGAGGAGGGAAAAGGGGGGATGCTGCGTTCTATTGAGCGGCAGTGGACCTCCTCTTCTCACTTAATTCTGCCGCGCGCTTGATGACGGGATTTCAGTATTAGCTTTCTCGGAGGTACTTAACTTCCGTCGGCCGATTTGTCATTCGCCCCCATCCTTCCTAAAATATTCGACTTGAATCCTCATATCACTATGAAGTGGTTTATCGTTAGCAAAACGGATGTTATGGTTTAGAATACTAGACGAGGCTGGGGAGCTAGCTGACTGCGACCGGACAGCTGAGGCCGGTATATATAAAACTACTTAACTCCTCAACGTCTTCATCAAACGTCTCACTCATAAAGTTCCGCTGGACTGTGTTATCCACCCATTTATAAATCTAGTTAGATTCTTATCAAACGATAATATAAGCAGTCAAGACTTGTATAAAGGCGGAATAAGAGAGTAACAAGGTGACAAAGAATTATAGGATAAGTTAATTGATTGATTTAATCGTAAAGTTTCGGTCTTTAACGCCAAAGATAGCACGTAAACCTGCGGCGACATGTTCATCTAGAAGAACATGAAGAGGCACTCTACTAGGACTTAAAGGCTGTTCCTATGTTCTTGAGATTTGGGAGAGGGCCCTTCTCTAAGGACACCGGACGACAGTAACGGCAGATGATGATTTGGCAACTTGTCTGTTGTAACTAATCTACTTCAGTAACACCCTTGGGGAGTTCAGTTCTAAAGTCTCACCACCTGTCGCACTTGTGGCAAGCGAATCAGAATAATCCAGCACCACATGCGTTTCGAAAGCTACATGTAGATTTCAAGCCGCGCTGTGGTCTGATCAAGCCTCCGTTGGATTATCCACTAGAGCTTCAGAGGCCACGAGCTTTTCTAACTCCTCCCGCGCGCTCGAAAGTTAGCGCTGAGTTTGTAAGTATCTCCATAGCCCTCGTAACCTAACCTTCATTATACGGCATAGTCGATTAAGGATATATATACTAAGGCAGAACAGAGGAACATGCGATCAACAGCATCCTAGGCGGTCCTGAACCCTTTGTTTAATTTATAACACAAAAATCTTGTAGCGATATGTCTGTCTTGACGTCGAGGTACGAGAACACACTCTCAACCGTGAACGAAAATTGCTGTTTTATCTCTTCGAAGTATTCGGAAGCATCCTTCCAAGGACACCGGGTCTCAATACCACCGGACGAACGTTAAAGATTCAGTTCCTTAGCCTAATAGGTGCACCCACAAGGTTGTCTGACATTTCAATATCTCTTTGAAAGAAACAGAGCGGATCTTATATAACAGGCTCAGAGCTTGCCGATTAACTGCGCATTCGAAGGAAAGAATTGTCTGCTGATCTCTCGCGAGGTATTCACATCAAGGATCGACCTAAGGAGGACATTGGTTGCCTCTCTAGAACGTGTTGTACGTGTTTGCTACAGCCAGGTATTTCTAGAAACACGTCTTCGTGTTGCTATAAAACACGAAACCAAAGAGGAGAAGGTCAGAGGTAAACAGCAGCAATTCGTCCATTAAGTCAACTTCGACTAACAGACATTTCCTTTTGCGGTCTGATTTCTCTGTCAACCGAATCCACAAGGCCTGTTGTGATGCTGAGGTACATCACACATGCTAGAGAAGACGTCGGCGCCACCATGTCCTTGGGGTATTTAAGTGCAAGCCTCCAATGCCGAATGGCGACGGCAGACTATAGAAATCAACGCCCATCGTATGTCAAAACTGAGATTCGGGAAGAGGTGACATCCTCATGCTTGCAGGTCACACACACTTCACTTGAAAGATGGATGAGATCATTGAGAGCCGCGCGTAGTTCATTTCTTGAAATGTGGCCTGCCCAGAACCACAAGTGACCGATCCATCGTCAATATGTACAACCCAATCTCCCCAGAAAGTCTTGCGGTGTCCATCAATATGAGAAGCTACAAGAAACAGAACGGGAGATTTCATCCAGAACGCGGGCAGCGCGCACTCTCAGTTTCTTGTCTCCATTGGGTTGGTGTCCCTTGCATGCAAACTTCATCGCCATGTAGCTAGCACTTGGCTGAGTCCGCAGCGTGCGCATCACACTCCAGCGTTCGCGAAACGGTCTCTTGCCGTTCGCTGGGTATTCAGACGCAATCTCAGAAGACCACAACGCTGGACGATGGGTACCTGCACACCGACCACCGCAGCCGCGCAGTTGGCCCGAGTACCTAGCCAGCTGGTTTTACTGCGTGTCCCGCATCAGAGACGACGGGGAACGGATCGCAGCGACAGTGCACCGGAGATGAGATCTTGACCACATGATGAACGGCCATTATTTGATCGCCCAAGTAGAGCCGTTGTGATAGTCTAATTCGGCGTAGTTGGCATCAATACGAAAACACCGCTCCGGATCAAATGACAACCAACTCCAGCGGTAACCCCAAATCAACAAAGCATTCGAAGTCAAAGAAATAGTCATACAATCGGTATCATTCAATCCCTCTACGTGCAAAAGCCTATCCGTCCTCAAGCACCCTCCTCAAAAAGTCTCCATGACGCCTCTGACCTTATCCTCGACAGCCTTCCTCTCCTTCGCCGAAGCCGGCAGGCCAACCCTCACAACCGCCCACCCCGTGACCTCAGCTTCAAACTCTGCCTTCATCTCGGCAAGCAAGGGGTGACCGTCTAAGTGGCTTTGTGGAATTTTACAAGCCAACAATCCACCTGGAGGCAGGTGGAAAGATAGTCGGTTCTTTCCCGTGCGTTATTCAATCTCATGTTTTGCTTCGGCAGGGAAGAAGCGGACAGCCTGCAACGCGTGGAACTTGATTTTCAGCTTGGGCACTGCACTACTCTTTGCGGTTGGAGCGAGCATCGGGGAATGGGATCACTCTGCTCCTTACATGTTTCCCGCTCTGGGTTTTATTTGGGTAGTACAGCTTGTAGTAGCGCTATGCGATCTGCGCCTGCTGACTTTGGGGTAAGTTCGCATACCTCAAGACAGCCGGAGCGCAGCGCGTAAGGTATTTCCGCGGTTTAGATCCAATGAAATAATCTGCGCTTACGAGCATTGAGGGCCATGCTCTGCACAGTGGCTGTGAGACCAAAATTATGGCAGACCACGCCATAGAAAGGGGCCTTTGTGTTGGTTCACACAAGGTGAATGCTCGTAGCAGCATACTGCTTAGACAGGTCAAAATACTAGGTGTTGAAGGTTGCTTGAATCTTAGTTGTCTAGCATAGGCCTGAGCCTGGGGAAGACATCGGAACTACGTCCGGTGTGGTACGTGCCGGACACGTGACTTCCCTGGCCACCACAGCCACTGGTGTCGTGGCTGATGCCAATGAGGATATTCCCACACTTTGATTCCCTGGTTTGAGTATTTCACATCCCCTCTAACTATTTCAACCCACCACTATTCACATATCCATCATTGGCTATAAACCTAGGCATATCCTCGCCATTTTTATCACACATGTACCAGATTTTCCTCTCCTAACAGAGGCTTCGGTGTACTCAAGTTAAAATGCTCCAGGCCTTCGGGATTTCAAAATTGCGACACCGTGACGTGACACCAACATCTCCCTTGCGCGCCTGTGTCTCACTAACAAAGCAACATAATTGGACAAGTTCAACTAGGGTCAGCCAAATGTTTGCAGAGGCCCCCTTTTCCTGAAAACTCATAAGGTCAGTTGCTGCTGTCCTTCGAGCTCTCTGAACTTCAACCTTTGACACCCACACCAACGCGGACTGAGTGCAGCCAAGCGACAGTCGAAGCATCACCATGAGCTTCTCCTACGATAAGTGCAGCCAACTGCCGCCTTCTCTCGAACCGTATGGCGACATATCGGGACTAGGAGTAAGTCTTTCTTCCAGTGTATACAACCCAAAGCAAGCGTCTCATCGTGTAATTCCCAGGTCATGTTGGGCTTCGTCATCAGCGCATGGCTGACCATCTTAATTCTCGTCGCATTTTACATATTCTCTTTCGACCCAAACACCGATCCTTTTCAGGCCACCCGCAAGGCAAACTCCAACGATAATCAGTACTCCCACAAGTCGAACCCCGTTGATCTTCTGATCTTCACGTACGCACAATACCTGCGGCCGAAAAACATGGAGAGGTTTAAGGGAAGGTCCGTCGAGACAGCTTTCCACAAGGTCGGTGTATTTCTGCGTGTCTGGTTGAAACATGCATAGGCTCATTTCATGTAGTGCATCCTCTCTCTTGCCGATACCCAGTTGATCACGGGACTCTCGATACTCGCCAGCGGCTATTGGTCTCTCACACATGATTCAGGAATGAGTGCGTATCATTGGAAAATGGTCGTATCTCTCGCCTGGTTCTCAGGTATTGCCCACCTGTCGGCACTTACATTCCTACGAGGCTATTTTGCAAAGCATACCTCAGGACGACTTTGGCGCCTGTCTTTCATGTTCTTGCTCCTTGTTCTTCTTTTCGTAGGTCTCATTCCTACAGGTCACTTCGAGTTTCTGGGCGGCGCCGTTGAAATGACTGAGGACATAGACCTCGGCTCGTCCATATACCCGACGGACTGTTCCGGCTTCTTTGGTAACGAAACTCGATACTACTTCCCTATGAGTAAAGAGTTCGGGTCGAGTAGTATCTACTATACTGACGATGCGAATGAACAAAAGGTCAATATAACTACAAAAGTTGTGAAGTCCTTCAATCTTGGCTTAGCTGGCCCAAAACTCTGTAATATCTCTGGGAAGTCAGTACTGCGACCGGAGGTATCTTTTGACCAAATCGACTTTAATCAGATGAAGTATCTCAGACTCTTGAGAAACTCATCCTCTTCAGAGTGGGACAGTACTACTGAAAGGTTTCGGCATCGGGTAATTCTATACGAATCGCCTGCTGCGTGCTTTTTTAAGGGAGGAATGAACAGAAGAAGCGAGGCATTTGTTACTATGCTTTCTTCTCTTCTACTCTTGGTTTACAGCTATTTAATCAGAGCTGCAAAAGTTTTCGAGAGGCCGAGCACATTTCTTTCAGTTTTTGTCCACGATGGACTCGACAATATTTATACGAAAATATTGGAGAGATGGCACAGACGACTCCGCCGATCCAAGAATAAGGGATTCATCGTCATAGCCACGGTTGCCCTCCCTTTTCAGACTTCTGTCTTTTACACCATCAAGATATTCATACATCTGTACACGTCGATGTTCGCAGAGGTATATTATTCAGTTCGCTCCCTGGATCTTAACAAGCTGACGAAAGTTTCAGGTCTTCTCAGTGGTATTGTCTGCTCTCTGGGGCACACTGACGCTGAAGATGATGAAAGATCTCGACGAGACCCTTAATGTTGCCGAGACGGAATGGTCATTTGGACAGGTTATTCCGCTCGCGCTTCTGTCAACCTCATTGATTCCTATCATTGAGTTGCTATTACAGGCCTTTTACCCGAGATCTCTAGGTAAGTTATCCTCAGTTCCCCTCCACAGTTATCAGACATGTGTGCTGACGATTTCAAATACACATAGACGAAACGGCACAGGATTTTTCAAGCCAGAACGGTATCTTTTTTTTACATCAAGTTAAAAGTTGCGAAACTAACTGATGGCATCACAGAGCCTACCCGTCATCCTGAAACATCATACGATAGTGCTGGAATAGTATTTCAGAGCGTCATTCAATTGAGTGACTTCAGCTCGACCAACGCAGACTCCGAAAACCTTCGCTCTGATTCGACTCAGAATGCTGGCTTCGAGGCCTCGATGAGCAACAGTGGGTGTTGCGCGGGCAAAGTTGAATTGAAGGTCTCAAACTGAGCTAAATCTACATCCAGATTCAGTCCGTGTCGAGGCTACGGAATATGCCGAGTTGGTGTCTAGCGAAGATCACCACCCCAACGAGATTCCATCTCGGCTGAAGAGCCTGAAAGACACTGCCGCAATCCGCATCCAAGAGGGTTCTACAGCATATGGAAATGTCTGGACGCCTTCTGTTTTTCTGGTTGTTTGCGGGCCATTAGTGGTGGTGATACTCCTGTTGCTCCCTTATTCTCGGAACATCATAGCCTATGCTGGAGACTATAGGCCTACAAAACACCTGGAGGTAAGCGCGAAGATAGCTGCTTCCTTGCCGTGCTTTGTTCAGTTTCATGTTTTTTCTCGATTGCACATCCGGAGAATCCGGGCTGGGAACGACCGAAAGACCCGCGACGAGATTGTGTGCGAAGATGGGTATAATGCCATGTTTGGTTTGGTCCTCGCAGGACTTTATGTATTTGGAGCGATACAAGGCAACACAAAAACCACCGGTCTTCACACAGTTGGGGCTGCCCTGATGATATTCGCGCTGGGGTCTCTTTGTGCGGTGCAGCTGATATGGGCACTGTGCGACATTCTCCATCTGAGTTTGAGGTATTAAATGCAATCAGTGTATCTAGTGACACCAAGCACAGGATGTTGGATCCCCCAGAAGCTCAAAGTGTAAGGTCTCGATTTGCAGGTGTGGCTATGGGAATCCACACAATAGTCTGCTTTCATAAGTGCGCGTGGCTTAATGGAATATGTTCTCACACGATCAGAACCTTACATGATTCACATGGCCCAAGAAAGCAAATCATTCAATTCCTTTCTCGTTGTGTCACAAATTTCCCAGTCGATTACAGGCAGTCGTGACCATCATAAGGCAGTAACAATAATAGACCGTAGTGACAATAGCAAATAGTAATTACAATAATGCAAGTAACAAGAGTGAACAGTGGGCTGGAATAGCTAGAGCGGATGTGAGATACTCAAGCTCAGGGCACGGGATAAGGTCCTTGTTTCCCTTTACCTATGGGGGTCGAGTCTTCCTTTACAGTCAAGGATTCTGGCGTCTCAGCCGGAAGACGCATTGACTGTCCCCTACGCGCCCGACCTTTATCCGGGCAACCCTCAAAGCCACCATATCCCAGCTAAACTCGAGATTACGCGCAGCGGGTTCGAAAAGCAATGCGTGATCGGCGCGCCAAGCCTCAAGTTGCCACCTGCTCAACTAATA